>JXSR01S010711.1:40044-62654 GCA_000969725.1 Ophiothrix spiculata
TACTTACATTGGATAGATCTAGACAGGGAGCTAGAGAGAATATATTCCTTATTCCTGGTTAACATACATAAACTAGAGAAGCAACAAGGTGAGTTTGCTCAGGGGTTCCACAAGGTTCCATATTGGGCCCTATTACTTGCATTGGATATAGATCCAGACAGGGAGCTAGAGGGAATATATTACTTGCATTGGATATAGATCTAGACAGGGAGCTAGAAAGAATATATTCCTTATTCCTGGCTAACATACATAACCTAGAGATGCAGCAAGGTGAGTTGTCTCAGGGGTTCCACAAAGTTCCATATTGGGCCCTATTACTTGATTTGGATATAGATCCAGACAGGGAGCTTGAGAGAATATATTCCTGGCTAACATACATAAACTAGAGAAGCAACAAGGTGAGTTGGGTCAAGGGTTCCACAAGGTTCCATATTGGGCCCCATTACTTGCATTGGATATAGATCTAGACAGGGAGCTTGAGAGGATATATTCCTTATTCCTGGTTAACATACATAAACTAGAGAAGCAACAAGGTGAGTTGGGTCAGGGGTTCCACAAGGATCCATATTAGGCCCTATTACTTACATTGGACATAGATCTAGACAGGGAGCTAGAGAGAATATATTCCTTATTCCTGGCTAACATACATAAACTAGAGAGGCAACAAGGTGAGTTGGGTCATGGGTTCCACACGGATCCATATTGGGTCCTATTACTTACATTGGATTTTTTTATAGATCCAGACAGGGAGCTAGAGAGAATATATTCCTTATTCCTGGCTAACATACATAAACTAGAGAAGCAACAAGGTGAGTTGGCTCAGGGGTTCCACAAGGGTCCATATTGGGCCCTATTACTTGCATTGGATATAGATCTAGACAGGGAGCTAGAGAGAATATATTCCATATTTTGGCTAACATACATAAACTAGAGGAGCAGCAAGGTGAGTTGGCTCAGGGGTTCCACAAGGATCCATATTGGGCCCTATTACTTGCATTGGATATAGATCCAGACAGGGAGCTAGAGAGAATATATTCCTTATTTTGGCTAACATACATAAACTAGAGAAGCAACAAGGTGAGTTGGCTCAGGGGTTCCACAAGGTTCCATATTGGGACCTATTACTTACATTGGATATAGATCCAGACAGGGAGCTAGAGAGAATATATTCCTTATTTTGGCTAACATACATAAACTAGAGAAGCAACAAGGTGAGTTGGCTCAGGGGTTCCACAAGGTTCCATATTGGGACCTATTACTTACATTGGATATAGATCCAGACAGGGAGCTAGAGAGAATATATTCCTTATTCCTGGCTAACATACATAAACTAGAGAAGCAACAAGGTTAGTTGGGTCAGGGGTTCCACAAGGTTCCATATTGGGACCTATTACTTACATTGGATATAGATCCAGACAGGGAGCTTGAGAGAATATATTCCTTATTCCTGGCTAACATACATAAACTAGAGAAGCAACAAGGTTAGTTGGGTCAGGGGTTCCACAAGGATCCATATTGGGCCCTATTACTTGCATTGGATATAGATCCAGACAGGGAGCTTGAGAGAATATATTCCTTATTCCTGGCTAACATACATAAACTAGAGAAGCAGCAAGGTTAGTTGGGTCAGGGGTTCCACAAGGATCCATATTGGGCCCTATTACTTACATTGGATATAGATCTAGACAGGGAGGTTGAGAGGATATATTCCTTATTCCTTAATCGTCTTTACTTCTTAACTGTTTTCAGATGCCTGTGCAGTGCTATCTGTGTATCAAGGTGAAGCCAGCGTACAGCCACCGATCCCAATAGACGATATCAAGGCTTGTTTTGAGACCGTCAATTCTCTCTTAGCTCAGATCATTACACTAGAACAAGAACACAAGAAGTATATCAAGATGAAGCAGAGACAGACTGAATATGGAAGCAAGTAAGTACTGTAAACGCCAATATTTTCGCGCTCAGCCAATTTTGGACCATTTTGCGCATTTTTATATTCGCGCATATGAACATTGTCCGAGTATAGAATTCTATTTGCAACAAATCCACATTAATCTCATTTTGCGCGAAAAGCGCAAAAAATAAATGTAGCGGGAAAAATACCACTTATACAGTACTTAAAAGCATAGTGTATTGGTTAGCGATCTCACCTTGTATGCATTGGAACGGGGTTCGACTCCCAGGGAGGGCACTTGCCGGAATGGAATCTCAGAATCTTTGCTTAGACGTTTATCTGACTTGGCGGTAACATTTGGCAGATATTCAATCTTCTCCACCCCTAACATGAACTATTTAGAGTTAGGTAAACATTTCATAAGAGATCGTCATTTCAAAGCCGTTGGTCCCATGTACAGAAGAGTCATGCCTAAACATGTAATCGTAGTCAGTATCGTAAAGAGTATGGTATTCTACCCCTGACTGTTCCTAACCTCATTTCTACCAATTTCTGGACTTCAAAATCTGCCTATGGGTTAATCCTCACTCAGTGAGGTCTGCACAATATCTGGAAAACAAAAAAGAAGAAGACTGTTTCAATACCTCAATGGTTCAGCACTTTATGCTGTGTAGTATCAAATTTTGGAATCTCATTCTTTAATCTGTAGTATACACCTTTAAAGATAATGTGTCTTTTTGCAATATTTCCACATAATCTTACATTTCAAAACTCAGTTGTAGGTATAACCAATTGTCAGCAAACGCTAACTTCTTTATGATAGAAAGTCAATCAGTTTATCTCTTAATATTTTTCCCAAAAAAATCACTCGCTAAGTGAGGTCTTATCAGCATATTTGAAGTAAAAGAAGCTTTATAATCAAATCAAAATGCTCTTACTGCACAATATAATCATTTATGAGCCTGATCGGGGGAGGACAATGGGACGTTCACATTATGCCTTGCTTCCAATGGGATTTTTGTGTGGGTTATCATCAGTGGTTTTGGTAATGAGGCATAGCATGGTTGGCAGATCTCATCCCAATTTTCAGATATAATTGTGACTAGGGCTATAATGGCTGCCTATGTTGGATTTCCCGTTGGAGGCGAGGCATGATGGATGGGTCCTGGGCCCTATTTCATGAAAGTTAGAATCAACCTAAGTCGTGGAATTTAGGACGAATTACTCATCTGAACTCTGGATAGAGTTTTAAATTTTGAGTTTATCTTGATGTTATTATTACTATTATCTTTTACTTCATAAGGAAATTTGAAATAAAGACTTTTTCTGATTTTTATTCATATAAAAAAGATAGGATGATTTCTAAATTTTAGACTTAGGTTGATTTTAACTTTTATGAAATAGGGCCCTGGTGTCTTCTTTTGACCTGGTTGGTATTACTTTGTCTATAGAATTACACTGCTTTTATTTATTGATAGCCAGAGCCATTGTCAACATACTGTCTGTCTCACATGTCCTGTCCAGTCTTGTCTTGCACACTGTACATGATGTCTTTCTTATTTTTGTCCCCGTCTTTCCACTTTCACAGTAATTGTATAAGAGGTAACTTAATATATCTCTTTGCGAGCCCTGCTCTCTTTAGGGTCAGCCCATCATTGCTGCATACTTACATGCTTTGTATCTGATTTTAGATGATTATTAAATAAATGAAACTGAAACTGAAAAAAATCTATATGAAAATGTTGTATTTATGCAGAGAAATTTACTTGTCATGTTTCTTTTCATGTACTTTGCAGGCAAGCTCCTATTGGGCAGGAGGTATACAACTCATACCATTGACAGGTAGCATATTGCTATAGCAGCAGTATCTATGTCAACAGTACCCATGGCATCAGACCATAGCAACAGTATCTATGTCAACAGTACCCATGACAACAGTGCCTGTAGGATCAGTACTTAAACCAAACTATGCAACATATGATCATACTGCAGCTTAGACCGATATATGAAATATTTGATGAGCACCATGACTGCATGATAAGTATATGTACTTAGAACAAAGAGTGGTAAAGAGGACCAAAACTTTGTTGAATTTTTCAGATGTGTGTTTATGTAGAAGGAGAAGGATGCGTGTTTGTAGAGAAATTTGTTTTTATTTGCATAGAGATTTGTCAATTCCCTTTGTTTGGTGCTTTTAGTTGAATGTGCCATGTATATACTATTGTTGAGATTTCAATGTTCTGCAGAGTTCAGATCATATATTGTAAAAGGTGAACAATTCCTAATTTGTTCTTAATATGCACAACCAAATTCTAGTTTTGTTACACCACACAATTGCTTCATGGTAACTGTACTGAGATAGTGAGTGCACAAGGAGCAGCACTAGGATGGATACTATACTCGGGTGCATTGATTGCACATTATTAGTTATTTGGTGAAGTGTCGGTATGATACATAGGAAATTATCGACAGCGAAGAGTCATATCCCAAATAAATGGTATCAATGTCCTAACACCCATGATATCACAAATGTGTCTCAGTTCATATATGTTCAGATATTTTAGTAGTAAGTACTTTAGAATGCCAGTTTAAAATATCCTAATTATGTCTTTGCAACTAAAATGAAGTTGACCAAGTGCTGACATTTTCAGCAGTATTGACTTATGCTAGAATTCTGCAATATTCCAGAGCCACTAGCCTAAAGCCTTGTGGCATTAAATTTTTGACTTATCTATTTTAAAAAGTCTCTATTTGTATGCTAAATTAGAATAAAAGATGCTTTAACCAGAAAATCTGATTTTTTTTTCTAAATGAAAATGAACCAAATGAGGAATGAGTAGCCAGGACGCTCTGTGTTGTCCAATGCACATTGTGCTGGGGGCAATTTACACAGAAGTGCAGATTTCCAAGGTCCAGATCACAGAATACTATTTCTGTACCATTTTTTAAAAGAACTCTGCACAAGTCAGTGAGTTCACAAACCATCATGTGAGTGCAAGAAAGTTGTATCTGCAATGGCTGTGCTAAGTTTTATTTATTTTACACCTTGTAAAAAGAAGGTGAAAAATCACTCAAAATGTTCCTGTCTTATGTCAGTGGTTCTTGAAATGGTTCTTCAGGTGACAGTGATAGGAAACAGGACTGTTTGCACCCAAAAATAAGCTAAGTTAGGGAATTGCGCCACCCATGGACAATGCTGTGCCAGTGCATGGTGACCCAACACTGTGGCCCAGTAGCGTTTTTATATAACTAGACTACAATGCAATATGCATCTTGCATTTGTCTGCCAATATGTATTTATGCAAGCACTGACACTTCTCTGCTCGATAGTTACAAGCCTCAGTCAAAGTAACTTTCCGTTGCCAGGGTACCGTAATTTCCGGAATATAAGCCGTGGCTTATATATTGAGTACACGTGAAACAATACAAGATCGAAGTAGTGCAAGCATGTCTGCCCTACAAAGAATAAACGCAGTATGTGCAAGTAGCTGGCAATTGATCTGTAATTGACATACTGCGTTTTAACTTAGTTGGACAGATTTGCACAAGTGGTACGATTTATGAATGCGCTCTGGTGTTGATTGCTGCATATTACGACATCATTATCTGTATAAAGTTTTCATGGAACACATTTGGAATCTCTTACTTCAATCTGGCACATGCTTATATCTTGTCATGTGAGTGCAAGAAAGTTGTATCTGCAATAGCTGCCATTTATCATAAATTTGCATTGCACACTGTATAATCTCCAATCTTGCGTCACCTGAAGAACCATTTCAAGAACCACTGATATAAGACAGTGGAATTTTGAGGGATTTTTCACATTCATGTGACAAGTGGTAAAATAGATATAACTCAGGGCAGCCATTGCATATACAGCTTTCTTGCACTCACATAACGATCTATCTTATTGTTATCTCACATTTTAGAAGTTGTTAATATACCTTATTATTTGTGATGGTTTCAAACGAAATAGCCAGAAATCAAATCAAGTTCAGATTTTGACTTTCCATGACTTGGTTTAGTTTGCAGTAACCCCTGTTCATATTATAGGCCAAACAATAATTTATTGGACATTGTAAACAGAAATCCAGATTGTAGACCCTATTATTTGTAATTGCAACCTCTACCATGGATTTTATATTTTGATCATATTGTCCAATGAATGCTTATTTTGCCTATAATATATATATAATATAGTAAACCTATTTAAAAGATGAAATCCATTAATCCGTAAGTCTTCCTTGTGGCGTAGCAAAGATTGTACAAGAATTCAATTCAAAGTGGTTTTGCACATAACCACAATTTGGTTCACTCATTTCAAATGTGTCGAAATATTTATCAAAATTCTTCAGTGCATTATTAAAAATGACACAAATGATTATCTCGGGGAGAAGGAATAACTGGGTACTGTAAAGGGGAATATTTTCACGAGCAGAATTTTTCACGAAGCCAGACACATGGCCTTTTCGCGCGTGTTAAACTAGCGTTTTATTGCTTCATTACGTAGACATGCACATCAAATAAATGTATTTGTAGGGTGTTATATTCGCGGTTAGATGCTGATTCGCAAAAATTAAACCCTCGCGAAAATAACCCTGTTCACATTATTCATAGTCGGAAAACAACCTGCATACCAAAAAATAAGAGATCTTGACTGGTCTTGAGACCTGCAGTATATACTATAGTGTATCAAAATCAATCTGGGTTGATATCAAATCTGGTTTTCAGTCTCTGATAGGATAGAAACTCAAGGAAATGGATTGAAATGGTTATCGTGACATCCAAAGTGATAATATGCTTCACTCAAAGGTGTGTGTGTTTGAACATTTTTCAACCCAAAAATCAAATTCAAATTGGAAATTTTGATACCAAATTCAAATTGGAGATTTTGATACCATAAGAAAGCTCATATTTTTCTCATTACCCATGTAAATTTTCACAGTCAAATAATGTTTCGTTTAAGGAGATATGGCCAAAATAGTGGTGAATTACTGAAAATTTAGTTTACAAAAATGAATATTCTGTAGTTTTCTATGGGTCATTCTCAGACACATTTTTGTGAGTAACATCAAATTTCCTCAAGCTATGTGACTAAAACTTCAGAATTGCAATATGCTGGTGATGGTCCTTCAAAAAAAGTATTAAAAACTATATGTAGAATTTTTGACCGGATCGGATCACCCACCTTAAAAACCAAAGGAAAACTCTACTTAGAATTGGTCAAATGGTATACAGTTACTGTGTATGGTTTCAGATGGGTATTTATTTGAACAGGTATTGTCTCAGTTTAAAAAGTGTCCTTTTAAATAATGTACTAATTTTGGAACAACGTATCACTTAGGCTGGAGTCAGATGAACGACGAGGTCACATTTACTACAATAAATTTTGCCGTCGTAATACGTCTGACCCGTATTTATTACAATCGGGTTGTCGTCGCATTAAAAAAACGAACAACAACAATTTCCGTCGTTGAGATAGATTTATTGTAATAAAGTTGAAAGTAATGCGGTAAAAACACTGTGTGACTGCATCTTGTTGTAAACATAATGCGAAAACTCTGTCAACCGTAACGAGTGACCTTAGGCTCAATTTAACTCCATGGATACAGTATTTGATTGACACTTTCGTATAATCTCGTAATTGGTTTGGTCCTTGTGTGTGGCCGGAATGTAATGCCACACGATTGTAATAAATAATTGCAAAACGTATGTCTGACCGCATGTCGTAATTAATTACAACAATAAAATTATTGTAGTAAATGTGACCTTGTAACTTGTCTGACTCCGGCCATACTTAACCAAGTCTCATTACAAAGCATGTAATCAAGACCACGAATCTGAAGTGTGAATAAGAAATGTTATTGAAGTACTCAGTACAGTTTGGCTATGTAAAGGGGAAAAAAGATCCCTAACAAATGTATTACTGTGGAAAATATAACTACTTTTCTTTCTTAATAATCTGATGATCATTATAGTATGTGTATAAAATCCATTTCTCTTTCCTTTTATCCTTTTATGTGACCCATCATATCAAAAGGTACTGGCCCAAAATCAAAACTGATATTTTGGTCTGTCTAAAAGCTGAGAATTAGCTTTAAAATGACACCTTGGTTTTGGTTATTGGATGTTTGGTTGCAAAGTTACATTCAAATTGGTTTTTATCTTTAACATGGTGGACAAAGTTACATTCAAATTGGTTTTTATCTTTAACATGATGGAATACACTTCAAAGGTAACGATTCTGATGAAGTAAGAAATTCCACATTGGATGCGACTTTTGACTATACTCAGCTTCAATGACCTGTATGCTAACCTAAAGGTACCTTTTGATGGGCCACATATGTTTTCAATCCTAGCATTGCTTATAAACTGCTACACCTTCATTAATCATAGATTTTCTTATACTTCTCTATCAAATAATTTGATCACTAATATCATATAAATGTTGTTCCCTTCCTTGCTAAGTTTAGTCTAATACCACTCCCCCAGGTGTGGTGCTAAGGCAGATCAAAATATTGTTCTGCTGATCTCATCACTTTTGTATTTTTCCATTTCAATGAAATCATTTTTGTAGGATAATTGCTGATATATTTTATAATGTTACCTGTGGCCAAATGTAAATAATTGTTTTATTTTTTCTGCCCTACAAAGTAAAAACACAGTATGTGTATGCATAAAGCATAGCAGATATTTCTATTAAACATAACAAATCTTTTCAATTTATTCCCATGCAAAAAAGTTGTATATACAAATGTTTGATAAAGTAGATGCTGGCTTTAGTTATGGAAGAGAATTTATCGTCTGCTTATTTGTTCAGAATTTCTCCAAGGGAAAAGGAAGTAACTTGCAATGTATCTGCAATGCACATACTGTATTTTTACTTTGCTTTGCAGTTTTAGATTGATGCAAATTAATCGAAGAGTTTATCTTAAAATTGTGTGGAGAGTTTATTTTTTAAATTGTTTGATCTTTTGCAAGTGGCGACATGAAGGGAGTTATGGCACAATATCATTATACTCATCAGTTACGTCTGCTCACCCTTCTCTTCACCTAGTTGGTCACTGTACTTGGGATCACATTTTTACTCTTGAGTTTGTCAGTATCTGCATAAATAGAAGACAACCAGGCTCTTTTTATATAAACGTGGAGATTCATACTTATTGGTAGAAACTCAAATTGGAGATGATTTATACTTCTGCACCACTGGAATTCAAAAAAAGAATCACCTTGTTTAGGCTTTTGCCAAGGAAACCCTACTTGGTACCAAGTAAGCTAGAGGAGTTTTGAATACAGGAGGAAGAACGGAGTACCCGGAGAAAAACCTGCGGAAGCGAGCATGGACTCAAAATCCAAATGCACATAAAGCATCGAACCCGAGACCTCATTGGCACCAACCCGCTCCCCACTTGACATGCCTCAGGAGTTCTTTCAGATGTTTTGTGAATTTATGTCTTGGTGACATCAGAAGACGACAACTTGGTGATGATGTCATGAAAACTTGAGAATGGAGATCAGCTGATGTTGTACATCTCAAAGTACACCTGAGGTACCTAAATTCCAGTAGTGCAGAAGTATAAATCATCCTCAATTTTACACTGTTTTATGGGTTTTTTTAGCATTTTTTTTTTTGGGGGGGGGGGGGGTAAGTTGTGTGCCACACTCTGGGATTGTTCATTCTCAGAGCAAATTGCAAAAGACATAAAAATGACAGGGTTTACGCATGAAATAATATTGTACATCAAGTCCAGATTTTTGCTCAACTTGTTTCTGAAACAATCTGGAAGTAAAATAACTTCAGCAATTGAAGAACCACAGGGCAATTTTTTTTTTTAAATGTTTGTGTGGCCATAGATGCACTTTCAATGGTGAGGTCACTTAGTAATTTTAAGAATTTTTAAAAAAAAAATTTATTAGCCATAAAGCTGTACATATGTAAACCAGAGCCAAAATATAGTTTGAATATGGATGATTTAAGATTTTCAACACTTTTAGATGATGTAGAAAATCAAAGGAACTGTTTGAAATACTTGTTTGCTGAATTAATTTGTCTGGAAAAAAAGTTTTTTCTGGAAATTTGAAAATTAGGGTCATAATCCTTTTGTACGGTAAAAACTTTTTCCCAGATTTTCAAAATTATTGTAAGTTGGAAAAGGCCAAACAGTCATCTTTTTTTAAAATTTGTTTTACCTAGTATTGAGATCTGAATAAGCGAAATAGTCTGTAAGGGACGCACCATTAAGATTTCCAGGGGGAGCAGGAAGTTGGGTTCAGGGTTGAAATTTTTTTTCGCGCCCCATTCGGGAGCGAATTTTTTTTCTGCGAAATTACTGGTTTTCTGCCTATTCCATGTACAGGTGGTTTTTTTTCATCTGCCTGTGGAGGGGTATTTTTTTTTCAAAAAACTTCTGCTCCCCCTTGGAAATCAAATGGTGCACCCCTAAATTATGTGTTGTATACTGCATTATTAAATTGCATGAAAGTGATTTTCACTTTGTTGTTCATTTTAAAATGTTATTAATCATGATCAGAAATTGCAAAACATATCCATTTAGCAGTAAGGCGATGGAAAAAAAACCACTGGTTGATGGGGCCCACCAACCCTGAATTTGCATTTTGGAAGAATTGGGTTTTTTTTAGTTTTTATAAAAATCATGTAAAATCAGCCTTTTGTAACCAAAGAATAGGGTTTTTTGTCGCCTAAATAGGGGTGTGAGAGTCAGGTAATAAAAAGAGCTGAAAAAAGCTGAAAATGGTGACAAAATGTCAAAAACAGGCTGACAACGAAAGAAAAAGCTCAAATTACGACTATTTTGAAGACATTAAAAAAGCTGAAATCAGCTTAAAAGCTGAACTCTCACATCCCTGCTAAACACGCATATGTATTAATTATAATGTGGTCACAAGTAAATATCAAAATGGTCTTTCTGCAATGATTATAGTTCTTTTCAAACCACAGCTTTCCTGAAGATGGTTAAGCTTTTCAGAATCATGTGATCAGTTTTAACTAATCAATTCTATTACTAATAATTTTACTAATGCAGTCTGTAATAGGCAATACAAGGGTGGGTTTACACTGTGACTACTTGTTGTTGATGGAATGTAAAGGACCTGAAAATCAAACTAAGATTTGCTGACGGATAGTAACAACCTTCAGCGACACTTCAACGACTATTGGCGGCTGGTAGGGTACTCGGTCCCGTCATATCTAAAGGTACCTTAATACCGGCATAATAAATTACGAGATACGGGCCATTGAAGCTGAGCATAATCAAAAATCACGTCCAAGGTCGAATTTCTAATTTCATCAGAAATGTTACCTTTGAAGTGTATTCTATCATATTAATCAGGTTTCAACATCCAAAACATAAGACAAATGTTTTAAAAATCGATATAAAAATCCTTTCCTCATTAAAGTTTTACTTAGTACAAAAACTTCAAACTCGATTTCTCAGAACTATAGTTTTCCGAATCAGCCCGATGCCTTTTGCCAATTTGGATGTAACTTTGCAACCGAACGTTCAATAACCAAAAGTAATGTGTCATTTCAAAGCTTAAAATCTCAGCTTTCAGATGAGACCAAAAAATCCATTTTGATTTTGCCGACCTTAAGGTACCTTTCGATATGACGGGTCACATATAGGAATGAAGACTGGCCGTCAGCAATTTTTACTATCCGTCAGCAATTATTGATTTGATTTTCAAGTCTGTTACCTTCCATTGACGACAAGTCGTCACAGTGTAAACCCACCAGTGTGAAGTTATCAAGTTGGGGGTATTTTAATCAGAGAGATGTTAACTCCTCATATACTTAATCTGGTGCTGCAGTTTAGGACACCAAAGCTGCCTTCGATAATTGTATTATAGCTATATATATTTATATTATATATGTGATTGTAAACAAGTTCTATATTTTAAGCTTGTAGAAAGCTCTGTACAGATGTTGAAATAAGTCTGGCCCCTGTACATTACCCTGTATCAAGTGTTTCTAGGGATGGCAAATAAGAGGGGGGGGTTGTTTATCAAGTTCATGAAGAATCATGAATGTTGAAAATGTCTATATCATGTTTTCGATATATTGCTCAATTTCCAAAGTAGATTTTGTGTTTGATTTAGTTTATTAAGAACAACCCTTCTGTGAAGCACTAGTGTCAATAAAGCTGGGTTTGCCAAAGCTGAAACTAGTTATTTATGATTGTTGTTATTTACAAGGTACAGTGGAAACCCAGTGAAATTTGTCATGCGAGTGCAAGAGAGCCATATCTGCAATAGCTGCCATTTTTCATAAATTTGCATTGTAAACCCAGTCTTGGGTCAGTGGTGCTTGAAATGGTTCTTCAAGTGACATGCTTGTCACATGAAGACCTCAGGTCACCTGAAGAACCATTTCAAGAGCCATGGGTGAGAACATTTCAAAGATTTTTCGCATTTCTGTCAAATATAACATACTGCAACCATTGCATATACAAATTTCTTGCACTCACATGACAAAACAAGGTTTATCAAAAATACGCATTACAAATGAGATATTTATTACGAAGAAATTTTAATGAAGATTATCCTGTCACTTATAAAAGTGACCACCAAAATGTATACAAATCAATGATCAGTATCGAATTTATAAATAAATGTGTCAGTTCATAAGATGTACAAAATATATACAGTGCACCAGGCCATACAAAATACATTTTGATTAGGAGTACACCATTAGATTTTCAAAGGGGAGGTAGGAAATTGGGTTCGGTGTTGAATTTTTTTTCCCGTGCCCCATTTGGGAGCGCTTTTTTTCTCTAAATTATCTGCTTTTTCCTCCTTTCCATGTTCAGGAGAAAGGAATTAATTTTCCTTCTGCCTTTTCCCAAAAAACTTCCCCCTCCCCGGAATCTTATGGTGCACCCCTTACATTTATAGACAAACAAACCAGATCACAATTTCTACCAACTGTGCTCATTTCAAGCTTATTTTTATGATACACAATAAAGTTGTTTTAGAGACACAATTAAGCAACATTTCTATGGATATAAAACACATCAAGGATAACATTTGATAATACCTGCAATACAACTCAACAATATGATTGGTTTTTATGAATGGGCGACTTCTTTATCTGTTAACAAACTGGGGGTTTGAAATGCTTGAACTCCCAGGTTTTGGGTTCTTTTCTACGAACAATGAATTCTACACTTTTAGAATTCAAATTGACCATAGTACATGAGAAGAGTGACGACATATTCAGCTCAGAGTATTTAAAAAGTACAGCTAACACCAGTGTCCCTATCAAGGCCATATGTTGCAAAATTGGCGCAGAAGCTCAAAAATTGGCGCAAGGGGTTCCCAAAACAAAAAGTCAAAAATAGGGTTTTAGTTATACACAACGTTAACTTCTTTCAGTTTTAATCAGATTATATTCAAAATGACTCTCATTTTTGAGGTGATCTTTCCGAAATTAGTAAAGGCAAGATGTAGCGGGAACACTTGCTCACTCTATTATAAATAGGGGGAACGGCTAGCGTCATAAAGCTGTGGATTAAAAATTGTATTTACTGCCAGTAATTGTGTGTTACCATCAATTGACGCTGATAAATTCGCTAGCCATAGCAGGCTGCTGTAGTTAACAGTCTGTTGTAGTGTTTTACGTCCATGACAAACATTGGTCAACCTCAGTTGTGAATTCGTCATAGTGATAGTCAGCCTTTGTAAATTCATTTTCAAATTGAACAACTTTTGTATTGCAAAGTAAATAAGGCCAAGAAAAAAAAGGTTCGTCTCAGAAACACAACTATGCGGTATGCAATTTTTTTAAGGAAATTAGCTATGCAGTATGCAGTATTTTTTTTAACGCTCTAAAAGTTTGATCGCCCAAACTTACGAAACCTTTTTTTTGGCTAAAGTGAATACACACACATTCAGAAAGAAAATCATCTACTAAAATTTATCTATAAGCCTAAATAAACATAAGAAAATATCATTAAGGCCACTTACTTTAATCAGCAAAATAAAACAATCTGATATGCCTATCATCATGGTTGTTTCTTACTTTTTATGGGCAACCAAATATTTTGAGCAAAGATGCATTCATTTTTACAAATTCCAACATACTAAGGAGTTTAATGGTGAAATAATAACAAAATAATTAGTGTACATTTATATGATTCCAAAGAATAGTTTTGTCCTCCTGAATATAATATAATGATTAAAATAACTTGTGCTTATTGAAAATATTTGACTTATGTACTCACAAAACATCATGACTAGGCCCTTAGGCCCGGTGCAGACTCCTCTATCATATAGAATATTTTGCTTAGAATATTCTATGTTGACGACAAAATGACGTAGGTCATCGAATAAGACTGTGTTTTATGCGATGACCTACGTCATTTTGTCGTAAGCATAGAATATTCTAAGCAAAATATTCTATACGATAGAGGAGTCCGCACCGGCCCTTATAGTGTACATTTTTAGTAACAATTTAGGGCTCAGTCAATCGATTACCAAAAGAGTGTACGTTGTTTGTATGTTTGGGCTCTATTTGGCGATGCATGACTGAACCCTTAATGTTTGTACTCAGGCCCATATCTTTATTTCTCATGAGCTACAAAATATTTGGTGCAACAAGTCTTTGTTAACTTATAATCCAATACATAATTCGAATGTATTTTCTGATAATAAAGGAGGCTACGTGATGAAAAAGCAATGCACCAAACTTTATTGCGTGTGATGTCAAACATTGAATTTTCATCACCAAGCCTCCATTATTGATTAGAAAATGCATTTGAAATAATGTAACAACAAGGACGTCTGGCATAAAACATTTGGTAGCTGGTGAAAAAATATAGTCTAGGCCAGGTCAGGGATTCCAAATTTGGCGCTTCGACTCTCACAGACTGGCGGTTTTGTGCTCTCAATAAACAAAGAAATACATCAGAATTGCACTGAGAAATGGATGCATGTAGTGCTTTAGCGTATAATTATCTCATTTATGTTGCACATTGTAAGAACTAATTGAGAACCCATGGTCTAGGCCTTGCAGCACATTCTCACAATTCATCAGGAAAAAAACAACAGATTAGCAATATAAACTATGTTTAATCTGTTGAAAGCAACTTCCATACACATTTTGAAACCTATAAAAATAACTGAACTTTTTCTTAGTTCTGACAAACTTAATCACAACTACTGCCAATGTATTTTACATTACCGTTACCGACAGCATAGACTTATTTATGGTGCACAAAGATTGAAACAAACTGTACAAAAGTTAACATGGTTAATTACATAATTCTCAAGCAAACATCAAACCCTTAAAGACTATAAAATAATTAAAATGAAAACCTTGGAATATACAAATTGCAACAATTACAAAAAATATATAGATTGGTTGTAAAATGCAAAAAGCCATTTAAAGCATCCCTAGATTGGGGGTTTCAATCAGTGTGGTTCTTCTGAATACACTGTGTTGTAGTTGCCTGCTAAAATTACTTGACTACAACGCTATACGCATCTTACATTTTTACGCCAAATATTGCATATGCAAGTTAATAGCACTCGACTAGCTTTTCTCAAATATCCTGAAAAGAAAACTCAGTTCCGTGCACTCTAACAACAAATTGTACAAGTACCTATTCCCCTTTTTCTATTCCTTGGGTATATATAAGGGGGTATCAAAAAGTTTTAAAGATCACCCAGAAGGAAAGGAGCTATATTGATGAACTTTTATCAGGATGGTCACTCGACCTTGTGTAAATTATGGTGCAAAAATGATATCAATGGATTTATACTTTCTAAACAGGTGTCAATAGATGTCAACAACCCCCCTCCGCTAACCAGATGAACTGCATGGAGAAATCAAGGAAACGTGTTGTGATTAAATTCCTGCAATTGAATGATTACAGCCTGGTAATTCTATGATGACACATCCAAAATTTAGAAGTTTAATACCATACTATAGGTTAGGATCTCCTCTTTCCATTTATTTTTTCCAAAATTATGGAAATTGGTCAAAAAATAACGTCACAGTGACGTAATAAAGCATGGTCGACCAGAAGATATTGATTTTTAGCACAATACAATGTGTATTTTTTGGATAAACGAGGAACTCTAAACAGTCGGTCTGCAACAGGTTAATGCAATAGTAAAGAGAACGGCTTGATTATATTCAGAAAGATATTTACTACACGGAATGTCATTGGCATAAATTTATTCATATCAATTCCTTACCCATATGACATATGAAAATATATATATATATATATATATACAAATGTTTCTGTTCTGCTTAAAACATGATAGAGGTCTTTTATATTCCAAATAACAGCTATATTTGTGGGAAATCTACATTCATGGAAAATTTGTGTTGGGGCACTATGATATATTTCAGGCTATTTTCTTTCTAAAGTTGGGCTGAATTTGAACAATGATATTCTAAGAAAGTATGTTCAGGTTTAACCCTTTACAAAATCATATCCTTCTCGACCCGCATCAAACAATGTTGAGAGGTATAACAAAAAATTTGATAAGACAGTATAAAGGGGAGGGGAACATATTAAAACATGATTATGCAAGTGTCCCAACACTTATTTCCATGATTGTAGCTTTTATTAATGAAAAACAATAACAATTTCAAATTTTAAATAACGAACCTATTTTGAATTATGAATAATGACTACTTTTTCGTATTATGAATAAAAAACAATAACAATCTATGTGTTGATCAGAGATTGCCATCTTTGCTTAACAGATAAACAAGGGGACAATCTTGCACACTACATATAAGGCTGCAATATATATCAGAGTTTTTAAAAACTCATCGACTGTTACACTGACTATTAGATAAATGGAAAAATTGGTTCAACCAGACCTTATAAATCCCAAAAGACAGTAGAAAGTTATCAAGGTATTGTTAGGTAAATTAAAGCAGACTGAAATGGTCATACTCAAAGGGTCACAAGAACAAGTTGAATCACTAGAATATCTATACTTGTCTAATTGTTTTTCTCAAATCTGTATATTTTTTGGCTAGATTCTGTATATTTTGTGGCCAAGATTGGCATTAACAAAGAGTTTATCCATGATTCTTTGCAATTGATCTAAAGTCAATTTTATTGTGTTTTACACAACAGGCCATGTATATGGGAGAAAAACAAACTTTTAAACTGATAAATAACATTAATCCAAATATAGCTATGGTTGTGTCAATAGAGTGCTATAAAATACACACAAATATTTTTTCTTTTCTTTCTTCCAATATTGTGCAACCTCATATACTTGAGGATATAACGCACCTGTGTAGGCGGATTTTGAAGTCCAGAAATTGACCAAAACGGGGTTGGGAACAGTCAGGGGTAAAATAACCTAATCTTTACAATACTGGCTGCGATAACATGTACAGGTATGACTCTTCTGTACTTGGGACCAGCAGCTTTACGTCCCCTCCGAAGGACGACGATTTCTCATGAAATATTTACCCAACTGTAAATACCCCATGTGAGGAGGGAAGTAAATCTAGAATATCTGCCCAAGGCTACCACCAAGTCAGATGAACGTCTAAGCAAAGTTTCCAAGATTCCATTCCGGCAACTAGTGCCCTCACCAGGAATTGAACCCGGACCCAATGCATGTGAGGCGAGATCATAACCAACACACTACAGCGCCCCTTTAAATTTAAAACAATTAATGCAATCTGAATTATATCAATTTGTATATCAGTTCCATCAAATTTGTAAATCATAATACAATTCCAAGTTTATGGTAATTACTAACGCTACTGGTCTAAATATTAAAATTCTCTAATTAAAATAAAATTTCAAGGAAATCAAGCACAAGTAGATAGATTCAAAATTTTCCAAATTATACAGTGTTAGTATCAAAAATTATATACATAGCAATCATCCTATACTTTGTGTCTTATATATTCAAATCCATACAATATATAATGCACCACAAATGATTCAAATTTTTACGATCAATCTCTTTGAGCCAATTTTGCACTATAAGAGGCAATCATGTCTGTAAAACAATTTGATTTGAAATTCATTTCAACTTATTCAGTGCAGTGCTTGAGGGAGGCAGCGGTAGATATCTATGAAGTGTCTGTGGCCAGGTAGAGCAAACAAGTTGTCAATGCAGCAAACTATATTTTGCGCTGCATGTGAAAATACTTGCCAAGGTTGTATTTGAAAACTCATCAGAAACAGAAGACTCTTTTCAGTGTAAACAGTCCAGCACTAAATGCATTGAAAGTCCACGCAACAGAAAAATGCCCTCAAGACCTTGTGTCCATAGGCTGGTACCAACTTTGTGGCATGTGCTCTTGTTCCATATTCCATTGTTCCCACTTGTGATGCTTCATGCAAACAATAGACCTTTGCTTTGCTGAATGACCATAACAGTGGCCTCGTTTACACCAGATGTTACCTGTGACCTGTAGAACAGAAAATGTCCTTTCTATGTGTTGCATGTCACAGTGAACAAAGGTAGGTACATAAAGACACAGGTTCATTGTCTCTGTGCCATATTACAACTGGGAACAACAGGACACGGAACAAGGGCACAAGCCACAAGGTAACAGCCTATGGATACAAGGACCTTAGTAGAATACTGAATGACCCTTAAGTCCAGTTAATGCCCATAAATATTGAGTCTTGAATGTGAAGTTTAGCTCTCAATGTCTATAAAACTAAGTGTAGATGAAAGTGGACAAATCGTTTCAAAAACATTTTCCAATGTCACAAATATATGTATCTGAATTTTACACAAAAAGAGAAAATCAAGATCAGTGGAAAAAAATAACATAGTATGGTACTCGCATAAGAACCAAGTTGGCACTTTTCACATCCTTAGACTGGGTACCAGATGTAATACCTCAGTATATTTGTTCATATTATTTGTTCAGTTAGAAAGTCTTCTACCAACTTGCAAAATCAAGTAATATCCCGGGGGGGGGGGGGGCACTCAAGTATAATGTTTGTAGGCATAGCGTCCCTGGACAAAATCAAGTACAATTCTAGTACAAGATTGGAATGTCCACATTTGGAACATCATTTGTACACATTGTACTGACAGTACTAGAATTGTACTCAATTTGTACTAGAATTGTACTCAATTTCTACCATGGGTGACCACAGTTTTTCAAAACACCCCCTAAAGGGTGATTGTTTTTGAAGCCAAAAAATATACCCTTTTCCCTTATTCACACCCTAAACTCCGTGGTCGGACAGTCACGTAAAGCTGTGGGTCCCCTGTACTAATAGACTCCTTCATGGGGTATGCATGTTATGTAAGTACTTCTACCATTGATTGATTGATTGAAATGGGGATTTTATTGTTACCATTTTCAGCCTATTTCTTGAAAATGGTTGTTTTTGATACCCTAAACGGTGTCACCAGATACACTCTGTCCTCAAAACAACCGTAATTCACCTTTTTCTTGGTCACGCTATGCCTGCAGCATTATACTTGACTCAGTGCCCCCCCCCCCCTCGAGAAGTAATATCCAGTTTTAACATTATTTTCACCTGCCCCACTCAATCTGTACATAAACATACTACATAGTGATTTGTGCAGGTACTTGACTAATTGCAACAAAACATTATTAAGAAACAACAAGAGTCCAAAGTAAACTGATGTAGAATGGCCCAGTTTTTGGCAAAGACCCAATCACCATGACAATGGGATCCATGGAGGTCTTCTTTGTATGATATTGGTTAATTGTTTTCTTGTGTATAAATCTCAGTTACATTCCAATTAAGTTCTGCTTCATGAATAATTATTGCAAAATGCGAATCAATAATTAGGTTTAATGACCGACTGAAATCAATTCAAAACATGAGTCAATTATGTAGATGGACCTCGCAAACGAATGCGAAGCATGCGCGGCGCTTGCTTGTATTCGGTCCATCTAGATGGACTACAATTATGCACCAGTTTGATTTAATGCCATCAGTAGTAGACCTTGTGTTTCAAGAGGATGCGATTCACAAGATGTGTGATTTATCACACACCAAAGAGGCTGCTTCAATACTCCACCAGTAGCTGACTGCCTTGAACCGCCAGTTATGGGCAGTTTGTCATGTGAGTGCAAGAAAGTCATGTCTGCAATAGCTGCCTTTTGTCATTAATTTGGATTGCACACTGTAAAATCTCCAGTCTTGGGTCAGTGGTTCTTGAAATGGTTCTTACCATCACCTGAAGAACCATTTCAAGAACCACTGACATAAGACGGGAACATTTTGAGAGATTTTTCACATTCTTGTGACAAGTTGAAAAATAAATATAACTTAGGGCAGCTATTGCAGATACGACTTTCTTGCACTCACATGACGTAATGTCATTGTTAAGAACAATGGCCAGAACCACCAACTGCCAGTTGAGTCTTGAGTGCTCCCTAAATTTTAAATGAATGTACAATCTTACTAGAAAGCTCATTCCTACAACACATTGAAAACGTGATAAGAGTGTGATTTGTGGTACATCTATGAATGTTAAAAGACAAGGCCTGCCAAGAAGATAGCGCAAATATAAGTGAAGAAAGTGTGAGAGTGAAATCTGATTGATTTAAAGACACAATTCTTTACAATCTACAATCTTGTTATTTGTTTGTTACCACTCAACAAAAGTACCATCAAGTAATAACCTTTGAAGACAGTCAGTCCTTTGACCCTTTCACCACTTGTTAATCTTTCAGATACTAATTCTGTAATCGCCATCGTAAAGGAAATGTCTTGTCCTAGTTACTGGCTCAGGCTCAACTTCTCTGTAATTGCCAATTCATAGAGTTTGTATAGTGATCATTTTAATTGTCATCTACAGCACCTCCTTGAACGAGTCAGTAACTTGACAACTATTGAGTTTGACATCTCACTACGATGATAAATAAACACTTGTTCATCAGAATTTGTTATCCATGATTCCCGCTGCCACTCAACTATCTTAGGGTACTAATGTAGTCCATAATTGTCCCAAAACTCATTCCCAATATAGTAAACTACTAGATATAAAAGTGAGCAATGAATCCACCCACCCAGTGAGTCCTGTTTGCCATTGCCGGCCTATTCCGTGGTTGCTGCAGTGCCAGCTGCTGCGCAGCATACACAACAGCACGCTCCGGCGCACATAATGTACACTGCTGTCGTAATCCAGAAGGCAAAATAGTATAGCGATGGTTCACAATATTCAGGGCTAGCCTTGTTCGTTGTGTTGGGAGGGTAGTTACTGTATATCCAGACATTACCTGTACAGAAAAAAGGGAAATCAAGTTATGAATACAAAGAATAAAGGCACTACAATATACTTCTTTATACTTGGATGAGGGACAATACCACCTGTTAAGTGATTGCAGTGAGATTAAAATGCTCAGACGAGCTGAAAATTAGGGTAAAGATGAAGCAGTAGTCAAGTTGGTTCAAATGATGCGGAATGTCCCGAGCTCCAACCCTGCTGGTACAATAAAGTTGAGTGTGCTTAAAATTCCTTTGGACAAAAGGAACTTACTGCTAACTATCTTGTGGAAACCCATACAAAACTTGAGGAGCTGATCTGGGCAGCGATGGTGCATATGTGGACTGATCAGGGTTAAATGCCCCTAGAGGTTGCCGTAGAACCTTGAAATGATGCTTTGTATGGAATGGATGCATTCCAGTGACTAAAATGTCACGATAATTGAACTATCAGTTGGTCTTACTTGTCAGGTCACAAAAGTACTAAAGAATGTTAAAGGTTGATATTGTGCACGTGAAAACTATGGTGTCAACGCGACGTTCAGGCAACCACGACAGTTTTGATGTATATGTGCATACCTGCTATAAAGAACCCGAATAGGAAGCACCCTATAAGTCTGCTGAAAGCGTTTTCTTTTGCATTCTCTGTGTCAATATCCCCTCTCTGCTCTGCTTCTCTGTGCCGCTTGAAACGTACAATAAGGTCCACTATGGTTTTCAGTATGTAGAAACAGCCGCTAACAAGAAGATAGATGGGGATTTTTCTTTCAATTGGACAGTCGTCTATGTGCACAGAACCTGGAAAAGATGGACACAGACAAAATATCTTTAGAACTGAACTATCTTATAATCATGCTACATTCACGGCTCCATTGATTTTTATCAGGAAATATTTTTGAAGCTATACTCTGATTCTTATAGTCTTACTCAAGTGTTTGTGATTCGGTGATGACATTCTCTTAGTCTTAGGGGCGCACCATTTGATTTTCAGTGGGGGGCATGGAAGTTGGGGTCGAGTCAAGTTTGTTTGTTTTAGCCGCCGAAGGCGGCAACATTTTTTTTTTTCGCCGCCTTCGGCGGCTAAGTTTTTTTAATTACTTTTTTAAAGTTTTTCTTTACCTAGAAGTAGTTGGGTAAAGTTTTTTTTTTCTTTCTCATCTTTGGGGGAAGTTTTTTTTTTCGCCACCTTCGGCGGCGAAGTTTTTTTTTTCAAAAAAACTTCCATGCCCCCCCCCTGAGAATCAAATGGTGCGCCCCTAAATCCACAATAACATTGTTATGTTATATAGCGTGCACTGAAGATATTCGATTTCGTATCTTTGACACATTCCTAGCATTGTACAGCGTATATTATGAGACAAGACATATCATATTAGACACAACATTGATAACCTCTATTAAAGAGAAAGAGGATTAATTTCAAGACCTTTTATCATTTCTTGGAAATTAATTACCTATTTACCTTTTGAATCCGGTCAACAACACCATTCGGTAGCTGACAA
>JXSR01S010712.1:10158-21988 GCA_000969725.1 Ophiothrix spiculata
GGGAAATGAGCCAGCTGATGGCCAGCCGATGGCAACTAATTTGCATGTGAAATTGCCATCGGATGGTTATCGGATGGTATTGCTATCCGATAACCATCCGATGGCCAGAAGATGGCCATCTGCTGGGTACAGTTTTTTTGCTATGGGTTGTCGGTGTAGCTTTTATGTGTCATATGAAGTATGTTGTGGAAGCATGGTATCAAACACTGATAACCTATAAGTTTGTTCAAGAGGATGCTGATTCTATCATAATTTGTTCTGTTGTTACTGCATAGCGGATAGCTTAGAATCTATTACATACGCAATGCCTGTCTGTCTGTGTGTGTGTGTGTCTGTCCATCTATTTTCCCAGAGATGGTGGGTCGCATGCGGCTCCTGAAACTTGGTAAGTGGGTGCAACTTGGTCTGAGGAGGATCGAGTTCGTGTTTTTGAAACGGTCCGTTAAGGTCATCCAAGGTCAAAGGTCATCTAGAGGTCAAATTTTAAAATTGTCCGAAAGTTGACCAGAGCTCATCCCAGGTCATTTTGAGGTCATGGCCATTAACTCCTGAACCCTTGACCCTACCTGGACCAAACTTGGACTATGAATAGCAATTGGTCCCCTCCATATTATAGGAGTAACCTGGTGGGGGTCATCAAAGATCAAAGGTCAATCTGAGGTCAAATCTTTAAATTGTCCAATAGGTTGGCCTGAGGTTATCCCAGGTCATTTGAGGTCACGACCATAACTCCTGAACCCTTGACCCTACCTGGACCAAACTTGGACCCTAAATAGCAATTGGTCCCCTCCATATTATAGGAGTAATCTGGTGGGGGTCATCAAAGATCAAAGGTCAATCTGAGGTCAAATCTAAAAACTTTAAAAATCATTTTAAGGTCACAGCTAATAACTCTAGAACCCCAGACCCTACCTAGACCAAGGTCACAATCATATCCCATGATTGACTCGATCTTAATGGCCAAACTTGGACCAGGAATAGCTCTTTGCTCAAGGTCAAGGTCAGTCAAGGTCAAAAGGTCATCATCCAAGGTCAAAGGGTAATTTTCAAGGTCAAACACATAACTATCAACGGGGCCCACTAGTAACAAATTGCTGTCTAGTACTGTTTGTACTGTTATGGTTTGTCTTCTCTCATCTCTTCTGCATAAATACATAAATGATTAAATAAATAGACAAAAAAATAAATAAATAAATACTTTAAAACATCTCCAAATGCCCAAACAAATGGTACAGCATTGTTTACACAAATGCTTTGCTGATATTTCTCATTCCATTCAACTAGCGATTAATCAAGTTGGAACTTGGTTTTGAAATGAAACTCACCAGGATTGAATTGGTGAGATTTATTAAAATGTGTGGGAGGTTGTAATTGCTATAGTGCCAATTAAATTTTTTTTTCCCAGATTTTGATAGAGGAGGTAATTTGTAATATAAATAAAGCAATATAAACAAAAACAAAGGTCAAAGTTGAAAAGCCTCCGTCTTTTTAGTCAAAATCCTGCATTAGAGTTTAAAACTATGGGAAAAATGCAAAACAAAATATCAGAAAATGCCTTGCAAAACAGGTGGTTTTGGTTTTGTTTTGGTCATGGAAAAATAAAATGTCATTGAATTATCAGATTGGCCATGAACCTGATATAAGTGATGGCTCACCCCGAAAAAGGGTGACTTTGGGACATAACACTTTTTAAGAAATTGGTGAAAATGGGCAGCAAAAAACAAAAGAATAATAAGAATTTCCAGCAAATTTTCGGTTGTAAAATTTGATCACTTTGTGTGTCATTTTAAAGCTTGGAAATGCTGTAACCTGAAATAAAGGTTTAATTGTCTCAGGCTGTAACAGATAAAATGATAAAATCAAAATTGATATCATCTGCAAAGTCCACCCTTTGTTTTTTAATGGAATTAATGTAAATATGATGCATCATTATATTTCGTGACATTTAAGAGTCCCGTTTTAAAAGAATCTTGTCTCCAAACTTCCAAAGATCACTTATCAATCAGGAAGTCACACTCAATTTTGAAAAGCAAAATCAATCAGAATATTTCAATTCAAGTTTATTATTCAAGACAAAAGAGTCTGCCAAATAATAAGCCACTAAAATCAGGGTATGCTTGAAGATTTTAATGGTCATGCTATTGGAATGACAATAACTTGCCTATTGTTCTATTACATAACCTATTCAGAATACATTAAACCTTAGCAGATTTATTGAATAGATGAAAAGGATTTAAGTATTTAATCTACAATAGACATAATACCTTGGTATTTGTTCTTAAAGAATTAGTTGCATTAATAGGTTAACACTTAATGGATTGCAAGGTTTTAACCAGGATGAATTTATTGATGTCTTGAAATAGCTTGAAATCGGGAACAGTTACAAATCTGCATTTTGAGAGGACGGGTTGTGGCGGTGATTGGATTCTTCCCGCTGTACAGGCTAGGGGTTTGAAATCGCCTCTTTTGTCTCATCTTGAACAGCATTGTTATGCTACAAAGAATTGAACACAATAATATGAACTTTAACACATGGTTTGAATTTGGAAGTTTTCTTATCAATCAATATGAACATGATGAATGGAAATTTTTGAAACAATACGCTCAACAATACAAAGATCAAACTTCCTCATTGGAAAATATCTGGATACTGAAGATATTACAATGTATAAGAAATAATTGGAAGATTGATATTGGAGGCACAATTTATGAGTAATATTGAAACATAACAGCTTCGGCTGGAAAATGCCGAACACATCCATTTTACCAGTACTGGATTTTCATACAAGGAAATGATTATATTGGTATCATGATTTCTACATTTTGAACAGATTTGTGCATATATTGCAGAAGCATTGATTGGAGGATTTGATGATAATTGGATGGATTTTTTTGTTTAAATTTCCTTGTCAATATTATAATTGATTTGAACATTTCTTGATCTGAAGAGGATGTTGGACATAATGCCATTGATGATGGGCAAGATTACGATGGTGAGTAAATAATCAACATCAATCATTTTTCTTTTACGATCAAAAATATTGTATTAATTGATAGAGGTATAAGACTATTTCAAATTCTTAAAAGGGTTAACAAAACTTTTTATTAATCAAAGGAAAGTTCACTTGTTTTGAAAATGTGACAAAAAATCTCAATTCAAGTTTTTCAGAAAGTTGTTTATTTTAATGTGAAGCTCATATTTATAATTACTATGGTTTTTTTAATTATTATTATTTTCTATTCACTGCATATTAGTAACAGGTTCGGCAACGATAGGGGGAACAGAAGTGTCTCAATTTCAAAATGTTTGTTTGATTGCTTAAAGCTGAGACAAATATACAACAATGCTATAAAGTGTTAAAAAAATGAAACACCCCCTGTTACTCATGACTTTCGATTTTTTTGGGCTTATTGGGTTTGTTTTGGGTAGATATGAATACCCTCCAAACGATTTGGCTCAAAGATGCTTACTTTTTCTGTTGTGGCCATTTGTGGAAATAAAAATGGCAAAATAATTTTTTGTCACAAAATACTCTTGAATTCAAAACGCTTTGAGATACTAGTAGTCACATTCCTCCATTTTATGCTAGTTTTTTTTTCTTTTACCATTTTTGATCAAAATCTTACTGTTTTGCTTTAAAACCAATTTCTCTCATTTTGAAGAATAAACAAGCAAATAAATAAATAAATAAAAGGTTTTTTTTGTAATTTTTGTAATCTAGATGAAGAGATTATTTCTTTTTTCTTTTTTTTTTCGGGGGGGGGGGGACTTGGTTCAAAAAGGGGACAACCACCGTCACCAACCACCCCACTGTTTTAACAAATAAGTTAGCCATGGCATTTTTTCAGCATTCAGAGTGATTGGCTTCATTTGGCCAAAAAAAAGTTGTTTGGTTGTCCTCCACTGCCCGTCCCTATTTTTGTTTTTAATGTACAAAAGTATTTTTTTTTTTCATTTTGTTTACATTTTAATACTGTATTTTTTTTTTGGTACAGTAGATTTATTTATCGATATTGATCGTTCCGCGTTTGAGTCCAGCTGGAGCTGAGTGTGCGAAAACTGTATATTCTATAAGGGTGTGAATCGCTCAAGCTAGGGTTGTGCCAATATGTAGGCCGCAGTAAGCCCTTTGGCCCCAGGGGGACCAGGTACCTAATGATTGAAAAAACAATCTAAAAGAAAAATCCACCTGCCCGCCCTTGCTCAAAAAAAAACTTGTGGAGGACAACCAAACAAAATTTTTTTTTTGGCCTTACACTCAGCTCGATGTTACTCAGCTCTGAGAGTGTCATGAGTGATCCATCTACACTCTTTTCAAGTAAAAATGACTTTTACTCAAAAAGAGTGGAATGTCATTCTTTTTGAAAAAAATAGGTAGAATTACATGTTTACTCTTCCATTTTAAGAGAGTACATGAAGTATAATGTACTTCATTAGTGAGTTTATTATGTGATTCAATGAATCGTGGGAACCTGAATTAACAATGTGCCGTTTTATTAACAAAAAGGATGGAAAACTCTTGCAAACCTTTTGTTCTTGAGTACTTTATATATTTTACTTATATTTACTTAATTTATAGTCATTATTACTTAAGTTAACCCCTTGACCTTAGCTTTTTAATCCGATTTAGTAGAAGTCTATGATGAATAGGACTGATTGAATCAGTTAAAATTTGGTTTATTATCGCCTTATTATTACAGTATATCGCGTGCACCTTGAAATTACAAGTCTTTTCTTATCCTGATCAAGGTGACCTATAAAATAGTACACTTACAGGGTGGCTGTAAATAATGTACTTAATAAATATGAATTTAATGAAATCTAGTTTAATAATGAACCCTCAATTTACAAAATTTTATATTTTGTAATTTTGTACAATACACATTTTGTTGTTTTTAAAATTCTCAGAAAACAATTTGCCACTGTCCAGTATTTTATATAAAGATCTTTTTAAAAAAGAATTCCTGGATTCAAAAAGTTAAATTTCATCTAAAGATTTATCATTTTCATGGAAGTACCGTATTCATTCTCGTAAACTGTTCCACATTTTAAAATTGGTGATAAAAAACCGACAAAATTAAAATCATGAACAACTTTTCATCCTCAATGTCACCTCAATCAAAATTTGAGTTTTAAGCAAGAAAGAATCCTTGACTGGTGTATGTTATGAAACTATTCTTTCAAATGTGCTTGCATTTTTGAGAAAAGTGAGAAAATGTGTCAGCACCCCCGACAGTATTACAACACAGTAGTCTATGGGGATTTTCAAAGTCCTGAAAAACTTGTAACTTCAGAATGAATGGTCAGAATCATGTAGATTTTCAGCATACATTTATGTTGTGTTCCACTTTTTATGTAGCTGGAAAAGAGATGAGGTTTTTGTCACATCAGAATCATGAATTGCACATCTTCTTAGTACTTTCTCTGTCCCTGTGAGCAGGATACCTATGTCCAGCAATCAAGACCTCTTTTTTCAGGCCACTCATTAATAGATCCCCATTTTCATTTTCCTCCATCAATGAACATCATGTACGTCTTGTAGGATGTTCTTGAGATATTTGAACACCCTGTATATAAATCTGAACTTGTTAATGAAGGGGATAATGAACTTGTGTTAATTGGCTCATTATTGTGGTTTTGGTGTACAAATCCCTTGTACACAGTTATAATTGGCTTAAGAAAACAGGTCTGGTGATTAAATTTTGTTACTCACAGCACTGTTTTTGTTTTTTCTCTTTGGAGGTTTGAGAAGACTGGTAGCATGGTAATTAGAAACCTAAATTATTTGATTGGTCTACAAATAAAATACAGCATCTTTTGAATCAAAGAAACAAATAAACATGCATTAAACATGAAATTTCATCATCAAAGTAATACACTGAATTTTTGTGGAAACAATTTGATATAAAAAAAAATTCCTGCATTCTTATCTCCTGCAAACACAAAATGTTTTTTTGAAACATTTTGAAACATTTTTTAATGCAGGAGGAAGACCGGAGTACCCAGAGAAAAACCTGCGGAAGCGAGCATGGACTGAAAACCAAATATGCAAATGCACATAAAGCGCCTGGCGTGCAAATTGAGGGAACTATCGCTGCGCCAACCCACTCCCTCATTTAAAAATGTTTCTACTTTAGTATACTTGCATGAAATAAATCAAATCTACGTACGTCAATCTTTTCAAATTGGAAAGCTTTCATGTAGGCTCTACTAGAATACCAAGATTTGAAGAGAAGTGGTTTTTGTATGGACAAAAAGTTGGAGAGACATTTGGAATTTGAGGAGCCCAGTCTGTGAATATTTGATTGCGTTTCTGAGATTACTTCAATTTATTGACCATTGAATTCAGAAGAAAATTGATTCGATTGATTATATTTCAATTCCCATTGATTACCTGATAACATATAGCATATTGTGATCACTGGTAAAACTATTTATTTACCGATCAATAAAGTCCACTATAGGCCTATTATGCTATGCCTGGAAGGTTATGTTTATTTTTGGTTTTTCCTCCGTCGTTTTTAACATCCTCATGCAATTTTCTATATTTTCAATGCTTCCAAAAATCATGAAAAGCAGATTATGAAAAGTAAGCCATGGTTTGTTTATTCATAGACGGTCTACAGTAATTGTTTATGGTTTATTGTATAAACTATTATGATTGTTATATTTGAATAAATTTGGGCATGTCCCTGAAAACCCAGGCTGTCAGCAGCAGGGTGCATATCAAAGGGTATAGTCAGTGAGTGGGCTAATATGAGTCACCACAGGGTCATTGAGGTCTATTGTGAATACAGGCTTGTGATTGGTCAATAGTGCTACCAGTCATAATGGTATCACACTAGATTTACTATGAATTCAGTTTGGTGTCTAAACTTTGCTGGTGGAGGATGGATTGTGATCAGAGCACAATGTGGATTTTATTATTTTCTAAACTTAGAGAAGTTGTGTGAAAACTCTCTTTAAAACATTCAAATAATCATGGTAATCTTCAAAATATCCTCAAACACTTGAGTTGGCTGGTATAATAACTTGCTTGCATGGGATATATTCATGAACATTTGATACACTTCCATGACTTCAGGAACTAGTTCACCTGTGTAGATCCATGAAACAAGTTGCCACAAGTTGTATCACAAACTTAGGCTCCAGTTGAATTTTTGCTCGGATAATACGTGGGTAAGTATTTATGTTAAAACATTGGGGAAGAAACAGTTCAATTATCATTCACTTTGGTTTTATTCCATCAATGCGTGACCCCCCAAAAAATAGAAATTAATGTTTGAATGTAGCTCGATATTGCGCCGCGCTGTACGTTGGTTCCCAACGTATATACGGAGAATTACAGAGTGAGTGATTGGAGTATTAGGTCTGCAGTTTCTCAGACTAGTTTAAAATGTGCCACTGATGAAACTAGCTGAAACTATTGTGATTGTTTAGTACATGAAAAGATATTAAAGCAAAAGAGGCATCATACAGTCATATATACAGTGCTGATAGGTGCTGAAATGTATAATATAAAATTAGCACCTCTCTGATTCAGTGACATGTGGTAAAGTTTAGGCTATACTCATGATACTCGACCTCCATACAAATTTTTCAGTACCAAACATTTGGTCGTGGTGTCAAACGTAACTGCACTGCATGAACTGACGAGTGACTTCTGATAAAATAATTTCAACACCAAGTAAAATTCATGCTAAATTTTATTTATTGGATCATACATTGATGTTCATAATGGAATCGTTAGTAATATCATAAATCCTGGTAATATAGACCCCATTCAATTTGTTAAATACGGTGATGTACGTTAGGCATCCATAAAGTAGTGTCAAACTAGCCCGAGTTAGCAACAGACTTCAAATTTTTTATCGTATTTTTTAGGTAAAAATGCGCGGAGGCTAGGGTACCAGCTAGTGTCAAACATGCGTTCAGTATGTGAAACGTTAAAGCATGCATGTAGACCCTAGTACTAGTCCCCTAGTAGTATGTTGACTGGAAAATGGAGATTGTTGTCTCCGAATATTGACCATATCATTGTGAGCTCTTGTAAGTTACAAACTATAATAATCATAGACGCTAAAGATCTTTAGCGTCTTTAGCGTCTATGCTATAATAGACATTGCCCCTTTGCCTTCAATTTAGTTTAAAAATCATCACCTGTTCAGGCTGATGACATTTCCAACACTTCCATGACCATGATGACTAAAACAAGTACACTTGATTAACCCTTTGATAGCAATTTGAGAGGCAAAAAAACCTAAAACTACATGTAGGGCTTACACTTTTGCTTCTGAGTTCAGATTTTGGTTTGTGACTGTCTGCCGTCTTATTGATAACCTTTTGTATCATTTGATTCATTGATAGAAACCAAGTGCACGTGCAGATGCAGATGAACTTTTACTTTGTAAGTTTACACAATACTGGTGGCCTAATTCCCATGACACATCTGATCTTTTCCAAACCAAATTACTATTAACCTTGACCAAATTGCCCTGGAAGCTGGTTATCAACTTCTTCGCTATGTCTGTTTTAATATTTCTTCCTAATTTATTTTGATTTTCACTGATCTGTGTCATTTTATGTCATAATGACCACATTATGTGTAATTTGACCATGGTGGTCTAATTCAGGTGATTTACCTAGGTCAAGAAGAAAGAGGACTTGTTTTAAAGGTACTCCCACTGGAGGCAAGATGTCAACTTGTTGATGGAGTACACCACTGGGCTCTAATAGCATTTAGGGATGGGCTCAACAAATCCTGATGCAGATGATTAAAATGACCCTGAAGTCACAACTTTCAAGGTTGGCTAAATTTGCTCAGTTTAGTCACTCTATGTTCTCTGTATCCTTAATTTATCTGGTTTACTTTTAATTCAAGAATGAGGATAAGAGCATAAAATAAATCTCTGATGAGAGATTATGAAGACCAGTTCAGTGAAGTAATTATGAAAATGAAAATATGCAGATTGTAGATTTGTGGTTCCATACAATTTTTTAAACACTTTTTACAAGTTTGGCATGATGATTTTACTGTGATTTTTGATAACAATCTCAGCTTTTGAAACATCCAAGCAGCTGTGCCATGCTTATTGAGCTTTATGGATCATGTTTTTGTACCAAAAGGCATTTTTCACAGATTCTTACCCCTTGGATATGAGATCTCTATAGATACCATCAACAAAATGCATGCACCCATGTCACAACTACCTCACTGGCTGGGCTGAAAAGATCAATTTACATACAGGTGACTGATGGTGAATTAGACCAAAAAAAAAATATTGTTTGTTTGCCCTCCAGTGGAAAAATTAAAATTTTGGGTCGGTCGGTCGGTTAATCTTTTTTTTTTTTTTTAATTTTTTTTTTTACTCTACACATATGATGTCATTCCATGGATTTTATCATGAATACCAAGCAATGCCGGGCTTAATCAAAAATTGTGGGTCATTATTTAGAGGAAATATGCATTTTATACTACTAAATGTGAATTCACACTGCTAAATATTACGTTTTACATCAAAAATATTGAGTTTTCATATTTTACATGTTTGAAGAAAAAAAAAAAACTAAAATCGCGACCCTAATTTTTGGCATTTTTAGGGTCGGTCGCGGAGGGCAAACAAACATAATTTTTTTTTTGGCCTTAGACAGTCATTGAATGCTTCCTTTTTGGCAAATTCTTGAAAGAACAGCAATGAACCATAGGGTCTCCTTGACACTAGCTCTCAGAGGTTTTGTTTGGCTTCCATTGCTAGTTGTAAATAATTTAATAGGGTGAAAAGTTGAAGACAACAATACTGGTATATTTATCAAAAAATGTCTTCATTTTTTATTCAAAAATTAAATTGTAACTAATTGGTTGTTACCTAAATTTTGTACTTTGTCTGAGAGGATTAGGTATTCGTTGTGTGTAATTTTAGCAAATATTATTCTTTACAAGGGAGAAATCCATTATCTCATGGATTAAAGAAGTATGTACTGAAGAATAGTGCAAATGAAATGCAAATGAAGCATGTATATTTAGGCATACTTCTTGTTTTTAAAAAAAGCAGCAACTAGGGATGAGGGACTTCAGTATTTTCTGACATAAATTTGCACATTGTATTTCAGCTTTTGTACTTATAATTCACTGTGTGTTTTTCAGATTCATGATCATAATTGTTTTGATATTAAAGATTTGTATTTCAGCTTTTGTAATTGGACGTCTCCATTCACTGTGTATTTACTATCATCAAATCTATTTCAGATTCATGACCATAATTGTCTTGATATTAAAGATTCAATAACCTCTTAATGGGGAAAAGAATTATAATCTGATAAAAATAGGCCTGCTTCAAATAGTCTAGTCAACTTGATTTGGCTCCGGAGTATATTTCTTTAATTGGGGGCAGTGTTGTTTTGCGCATGTATAATCTCAATCGGATTCCATTGTTTACCTGATAGTTAATCAGTAACCATGTGGTTACAAGAAATTATACTTTTATCATTTAGTACGGTACCCCAGTTGGCCGTTGGTTGTAGAAGGCCGAGGCATATCAGCAAAATTAGTACATGAAAGTGCTCCCTGCACTCTAGTAAATAAAGCTCATTCACATGCACAATTGATGCGCATGATTCGGTCAGGCACAGTATTAAAATTCAGTGACACAGTGCACATACTCAATTGAAAGCTGTCATTTAAAAGCTTGTATGGAGTCTGTGTACACAGTTCAGCTCATATGCAGCTATGTATGCAGTGTGTGTATCATGTGATGTAGTCAAGATGTGAATTTACAGGTGGGACAATGCTGGATTTGTACTCAAAGTTGGAGCTAATATCTCTTGATTAACATGATGGAGCCATAGACTATTATACAATGAAATAATTCCAAGGAATAATTGGAACAATGTGTACACTTTCACAAAGGGGTAAGTACCAAAAGTTGAACTTGAAACCAAAGACTCGCTCACTGCATTGATACAAAACTTTGGGTTTTGTTTTGTTGCACAGTGTTTGCAGGTCTGTGATTGTTTTCAGTGACTCCTCTCCATACAAAATTGCGTAGACCCAATGAATGCTCTATGCATGAAGTTTGAGACCAACTTGGGCTTAATTTTGTTTGTCTACTTGAGGTTAATTATGAACTGCAGATGAACTACACGTTCTGTTAGAATTGGGATGATGCTGTGTTTGGTTTAGTCATATTGAATGTATACATTTTATAAACGTGTTTAATTGAACAAGTTGTTGTAAAGATTGTAACATGCTGAGTGAACATTTTTAAAAGGTTTTTCGAATTAAAAAGTTACCACCCGTCATCATTGTTTTGATCATAATACTCACAACAATGGTTTCATATGTAAACTGTATGTGCAGTGTTAGAATAAAACTCATTTTTTTGTTTAGATTACAGTTTATTTTACCTAATTATTACAACATGCTCATCTACTATGAATTAACAAGAACTTACATAGAATACATAGCAAAAGAAAAGGTTCCAGGAGATTCCTGCAGGTCTCTTTGACACTTAGCAATTCTAAGTAGTTTCCAGGGGTGTCCAGCTGTATCCTGGATCAATCATGTTCCAGATGTCTCCGCTATGGTAGGTCTCCTGGTTTTTCACATGCAAATTAGGTTTCCAGAAGACCGCCTGGAGGTATTCTGGAAAGCTGCTTTATTTTGTTTAACATGTTAATATGAGATGTTAACATATTAGTCGGGTATCTACAGGGGGGTTACCGGGCACCCCCCCCCCCCAGGACTCTACCAAACCAACTTTTTTAGCTTCGTTTGATGGTCCTAAAACACATTTGAGATGTTAACAAAATTAATTTCCCGATGCACTCGCG
>JXSR01S010712.1:42300-53688 GCA_000969725.1 Ophiothrix spiculata
TTTGTGTTTATTTTTCTGGTTCATTAACCCCTAAGATGATTGTCTTTACAGAAAGATGAGACAAGTTTCTCTTTCTACTTCTGTAATTTAAGATTAATAAATAAATAATTATGATATGAATGGTGCACAGCAATTTGGTGCACAGTAGATCTAAGTACCTTAGGTCTACTTAGTCAAATCTCCCATTGAAAATACTAAATTGAATTTTTTTTTTCCATTGTCGCATAATACAGCATTAATTTTTAAGAGAGGTCAAAATTCAAAAAGTGTACATTCAAAAAGTCACTTGAATAGTGGTTTGTATTATTGTTCAGAAAACGCATAAAACGGTGTAAATCCACATACAAAGTAACAATACAACCGATCTTCTGGTCAGTGATTGTTAAAAGTTCCTTTTTATGTACAGAAAATTGCTCATGTAGCCATAGCTAATTGTCAATTTAAAATGTAGAGGGTATAGTTGTTACTGCAGCTGCACACGATTTAGAAAGATAAGTTTTAACTTGTGGGTTAAAAAAAAGCTTGCCATGTTTTCAATGTTGACTCTTTCAGCTGATGTTTGACCATCATTTCATTAGTATGCTAAAATTTCAAAGAGCACTTTCCTTCTGGAGTGCAAAGAAAACAGTCTCTTGAGAAATTGATTTATTGGGAGACCGCAATCTGCTATTAAAAGAATCAGAGCCCCTCAGTATTGATTATTGGTAAAATAAAATCTCAAGGAACAAGAGACAGCTGTGAATTGAGGATGTGATTGAATTCTTCTGAAAGTTTTGTAAAATAAATAAATCTCTAAATTAGATCTGGGTGGTCAAAGCTGTTTCATTAAGCATTTTGAATAGGTTTTGACTGATCAATAAATAGATATATCTGGATATTTATTTGCGTTAAAACTGGTTCTAAAATGATCAGGATGACCTTATTACCCCTATTATCTTTGAGAATTTATATAATAAAGATTTATGATGCGAAATAATTGAAAATTGACCTATATGCCCTATAGCTTTCTGAGTTTGTTAAATTTGTACACATACTTTAGAAGATTCATCATCTATCTCAGTTGTTGGGGAATAAGGTGGAAGTTTGTACCTCAGCATTGCTTTTACGTATTTCTCAGGCAAGAGCTATGTGCTGTTCCATCATGCACACCACTGGAGCTCCATTGAAATAGCAAAGGAATTGGAACATGTCTTCATTTTCTTAGTATCAATAATTAAGCTATGTAGCATAACCCTTATATCTCAAAATGTATTTCTTGTTCGACAGAACTTGTGGTATAGTGGATATATCATGCTTGACGGTTAAGGCAGTTCACTTTTGAGATTTTTATTCCAAGTTTAAAGCGTATGGCAGCTTGGATGTAAATATTTAATGCGGTTGTGCAATTCCAATATGTACTTTCAGAAAAGGTATGGTTAGATATCAGGAATATTTTCCCTGGAAAAAGCATTTTTCCACATCCAAGCTTGGAATTTTGATGTATCAAAATGCAATTTGATAGGAAAAAGAATATTTTTTGTATTAAAACAGAGTTTTCAAAATGTAAGCATTTTGTTAAGGTCAGAGCCAAGTCAGGCAGAATGTATATGGTCTCATGCTGATGAAATAAAGGAATGCAAAATATGTACGTTGAACGACAATATAAATAATTTATAATTGAAGATTTACATGATAAATTGAAATGTTTACATTATTATATCTAGTGTAAATGCTATATTGACATTTATATTTATGAAGGGCACCCTTCAAGAGTAAGTTTATTTGAATTTGTTATTTTTGTAAAATGTCATTTGAGGTGAACATTTGTAAGGATAATTCTGTCTGGTTTAAAACTAACAAATGTTGCCATAAAATCTGGATTTGTTGTCACAACTGAGGTTGATAGACTGGATTAAGAGTAACCAATGTGGACATATTGAACCTGAGCTGGATTTGACACAGTAACCCAATGCAAAGATGGATGAGGGGATAAGGGGATTGTCATTCGATTAATCCTGTTCATTTCCTTAACCTTAGAAGGGATGTTTGATGGAGGTACAGTACAGATGAGAAAAGTTGTTAAGATATTAATTTGTATGGATTAGTGTGACAGGCAAGATTTTTAAAATGCAGTTCTTTGTTCTGCAGTATAGCTGTAAGACTCGTTTACACTATATTTTAATGAATTTCAGGTCAATATCCTCATAAATGACCATTTAAAATGGTAAAATAATATTTAGAAGATGACAAGATGAGATGATGTGACAGATGTTCCCTTCAGATATGTCATTATTTTAACTTTTGGATGGGGAGCTGGGAGCAAAATGATTAAGCCTATTGGGTTTGTGCATATTTTATTCAAGAAATTGTGAATTTCTGTGAATTAACTTCATGTAGAAAATTTCTTGGCTGAAATAGAAGTTGTAGATTATAACCTATTCAGTATAATCTGATGTTAGACATTTATTTCAGCAATGCTCTGTCAAATGTTTAATAAATTTAGATTGAATCTAGGTATAGGCCCTAGATGTCAAATCATTTTTTGTTTGTTTGCTTGTTTGTTCGTTCACAGCCTTTCAAAACGAACAAAAAAGTGATGATTTTAGTTTGACTCATTAATTAACGTATCTGATCAACTTTCTAGGCTATTTTCAGAACATGACAGTTGGGACCCATCATCGTTTGTCTTGACCACATGGTGCTGTGGTGAGATGGACAGGCGTAATTATGTTTACCTAATGACTTCCCTTATTTGTGTTTATTTTTCTGGTTCATTAACCCCTAAGATGATTGTCTTTACAGAAAGATGAGACAAGTTTCTCTTTCTACTTCTGTAATTTAAGATTGCACAAGTTTACACAGGTGCTGTACAATATTGTATCTGACACTTAGCTAGTTATATTACTTAGTGGTACTAGCCATGTTTAGGTCTTTTAATTTATTGTTTGCATGTTCCAAGAAACAATTAAATTGCTGTACAGATGAGAATATTCATTTAGACACTATTACTGCAACTATATCCATGAATACTGAATTTCTTGACCAGTTTTTTGTATATGTATATTTGAAAAATGAATTTAACCGTTTTTATCCGGGTTTTTATGTTTGGTACATATTTTGTTCCGAGCCATCTTGTCAGTCCCTTTAAAGTCAGGCATATGACTGGGTGTCCCCACCATGTTAAACAGACCATAAGACATCTTTGAATTAATGAATGTGTGATTTAAGTGTGAAATTTGTATAGGTAAATTTACCATTATGATAAGTAATCTATGTTTTGTGTTGAATGGCACTTGCTGGGAGACCAAAATTCTTGGGCTGAAAAAAATATACTAATGATCCACTTGCTTAAATTTTGACATAACAGTGTATGGGAATGCATGCGCATAAAAAATGCTGGTTACTAAAGGTGATATTGTATGTACTTATCGAGTCTTCATTGGATTCTATGCTTGGAGCCCTGAGGTGCAGATTTCCAGTTGAGAGCACGGTTGAGTCATTTTGGTATCACAGCAGTTTAGTTCAGATTCAGTTTTATTTGGAGTTCTCTGTGAGCTGACCTGTGTTGAGGTTGCTGCATTATATTACTATTGTTGGCTGCTTTTAATATAGTGGAATTGCAAAATTTAAAATTATCTGGCTGCTAATTGTGTTTACAGTTTTTGATTATACATGAAGATTCCAGTGTGAAAACATGCTAATATCGACTGGAGTCAGCATGACTGACAAATAAAACAATTAAATGATTCAATGCTGATATGATATAGTGATATTAATTATTATGCTGAGTGCAGACTACAAATTGGCTTATCTGACGGTACACCAGGCATGCAGAGCTGGCTAGATACTGATAACGAAAGTTCACAGTGATAAGCGATCAGTATCTGGGTCTGAGCAATTCTAGTGCTTATTGTCACTTGTGAACATGGTGAATGAAACTATATGCATACATTTAAGACAGTAATGATCAAGAACTTGATTGAGAAACTTGGAATTTCTGCCATGCTGATTTACAGTCATCGATTCAATAGAGTTTACAGTTTTGCTATCTACTGCTGATAGGAATGGTCAATTTCTCATTTCATGTCACCAGGGTTGTGAGCTATTTGATTGCGTTTTGAAATTTTGGTGTCTATTGGAACCTATTTTAAGTGGAATTATTTTAAAGCAGTTAATCATTGTTGATCAACTTCTCAGCCTCTAACTTCAAAACTGCATAGCATTACATGCTTTCATATGGAAGTAAACAGTTCTATCAAGAAGTATAGTTGATTGGCTCCAAAACAGAGCGGTAAGTAAAGAAACAAAATTTGGTGGACCCAAAATTTGAATCGCTTGTAAATTGACACAGTCTTGTAAGGTGTGAATTTTGGCTTTTCTGATGAGTAACCTACTATTTTTTAACTTCCCTACAGTCCAACATGAAGCTTTATTTCCTGTTTTGGGAATTATTTGTAAACAGGAGACTTGCTTCGATAAAAACGAGCAAAGTAAAACAAATTGTCAAATACTTGATTTACCCAATTGAGTTTACAAGTTGGTCATGAAAGGAGCGGATTAAACAGGTCAGTAGGTGATTTGATTGTCAGTTGATCCAATAATTAAAATGATTGGTTATTTGGATGGACGAAATGGGTCTTTGATGAAGTCAGATCCATATATACTTAGATAATTGAAAAACAGGAAAGTGGAGGCCTTAGTGGCCACAGAACTATTAAACACTTGATCAGTCATGTATTTTAGTGTCTACCAGTATAATTGTCTGTGTACGATAGCTGTGGGTTGAGGGTACCCAAAATTTTCACTTTTGTTTGTCTTTTGGAAGATGTTCAACAACAATCGCAAACATTAATTAGAATAATTTTTTGATGTAGGCCTAGATATCTACTCAAAGCATACTGACTGTTTCAAATCATCTGAAGCCTAAAAAGGTCAATATGTATTAATTTTGTCAAATGTTAGTTGCAGGTCATAATTGTTTTAAAACCAAATCTAGTACCCCATCCAGGATTTTCAAATTAAAAATAAGTAATTGCTTTAATTTAATTTCTTCTCATAATTGATTGTTTTAGCATGGCTGACTTTCAGGTCAGTAACTGGTTTGCATTTTAATGATACCTATAACAAGATTTTGTTGATTCATCTAATGTGATTATTTGCCAAGGCCATACAAGATGCATTTATTTAAGTGTGTAGTTCAAGGTTGGTTTGATGAATTTGATCACTTGACCCATCTTGTGGTTTAGATGTGCATTTCATTTTTGATCGAAATGGGATAAAATCAAAGAGCACTCCATGAACTTTGATGTGATTAGTATTAGGACGCAACTCAAGTCTCAAGTCCTATCTATCGGCGGAAAAAAGAATGTTTAAAATGATCCATTGGAATGCATGTAAATCATCTAAAACACAGTCAACAACTAAAAAACAAAAAATATGACCTTGTCCTTGCAGACTAAGCGCAGATCAGGGATTGCCACATTAAATGCATAGGCCTAGATATCTGTCTGGCATAACTCACAATTTGGATATGTATCTGAATTTGAATAAAGAAAGGTAACACAGCTGATTAGAATTTGGATACCCTCCTCCTTATCCTAAATTTTATACGGGTATCAGAATTTTGATAGATTTTTGATACATGGGTATCCAAATTCAGATCGTATTCGAATTTTTAAGTTCCGCTGAACTGATAGCCTATAGGCCTACAGGGGACATGAACTACTTTTTGACATGGTGGGCTACCATGGTTACAGATCTGAAATCAAAATTACCCAGCACAGTAAGTGGGATATTGTAGGCCCTGGTCTCAATATTGTGCAGCTACTTCATTCTCAAAAAATAAAAACCGGAAGTTTGTGTGCCACCTCTCTGTTCCTCCCATATAGCCATTACCAAGATTGTGGAAGCATGAGAAGTAGAACTTTATTCCAAAGGATACAAGACTGACATTGTTTGACAAAACAAAACCCTTTGTTTACATTAGGTGATGTCAAATAGAGCTCTACTTAATTGACACCCATGGGTATACCATCATCAAAATCAACAGGGCAGGCCAGATAATGATGCCAGTGAACTTGTCATCAAAATTACTGAAAACCTATCATAAATTTGGGAGGGGCAGTTATGAGGTGTCAAGTCTGTAAGATGGTGCAACAGGAAGTTCCTTATGGAGTTAGCAGTCCTGTAATCATGGTGATGGGGATCAAAACCCATTTTGTTTTAGCTCTACTTTCCTTCAGGGTATCCACAAATTCTCATGTCCATTGTCAGAGTTCACAATAATACCCATTCATTGTTAGTCTGAAACATTGACCTGAGGATGAGGTTTTGTACTTAACAGGTGTAAGTAATTTTGTAGAGTTCACTGTCCTAATATCAAATATGAACTGTGACTTTATAGATGAGTCTGTCAAATAGTTGCTGTGTTTTGAGGTCAAGTGTAAGTTCATAATCCCTCTAGCTGTTAGCTTGGCTTTTAATTATTGGTGTATTTGCAATATGGAGGTCAAGGGAGTTGGGAGTTTTAACTCCATCAATCCTGTATAGCATGTAACAATTGGCTGCAGTTCAGATGCTGGTGGGATTCTGTGTCTGTGATGATGTTAGAAATTTGGAATGCACATTTTCTATCAATCCTTGTGCACTGATGATATTTATAGTAAAATTGAAATACACATTAACCCGGATTTGATATTTGCTGGTACTTTTGTCAGATAATGGAGCTTTCTGGTTGATATCTTGAACATTTAGCCGGGACATTTAGTCAATTTGGATCTAGTGGTGGTATGGATTGATATTGGTGTTTATGATCTGAATGTGTACGCATAGAGGAATACCAACAAGTGAAAGGTAACATCTATGATATTATGTGATGGATTTATTTCATTTATGTGTGATATTTAGAATTTATGTGTTTTTCATGTCACAGTGTACACACTTAAGTATGTTTTTAGCTCAGAAACCTTTGATAGCTTTAATCTTACTATTACTGGTCGCTCATGATTCGCTGCAGGTAGATCGTCACAACATGTAGCAGGCAACATTAAAATATGACTTAGTTTATATGATGTTTAACAAATAAGATAAAATATAAATGCAAATGGCCTCAAGTACACCCATCCCTCAAGGATAGACCCTCTCCTGCGTCAAGATCTAATACCAAATCATACAGATTTTATGCTCTGAGAATTGAGAACCGAATGGCCTATTTGCAATTCAGTGACTTGATTCCAACCTGTTTCATTTATACACCTGTAATAATGCCTACATTGTGCTGTAACAGGTTACTGTATAGATGATTTACAAAGCCATGTTGACTCCCATGAACTTGAACAATTAAATCAATTGGCCAACTATTCATGACCAAAACTTTCCCATGCGGCTTTCTATCCTAAATATGTGACTTCCCGAATCAGCCTTGTTTCAGTAAAGCCATTCAAATACTAAAATCTTTGTTTTTATTGATAACTTAGGTAGAAAATGTGTCAGTTGACATAATGGGTACTTTGGGTACACTAAGCAAAATTCACATAACCTTTGTGGCAACATGATTTTAGGCTTATTATGTTTGTGCAGAACATTTCATGGTGAAGTTGTGACTGTTAACTGGTGTTTTATACAGGGGTTTAAGAATGCATGCTTGCAGTTATTTGGCAAGGTGTCTGAAATTAGCGCTCCAGATACGTGATCATTACTGACAAAACTTTGTCCAATTGAAACCCAACTCATCTGGTACTTACTTTACTAAGGCCAAGTAACAAAAATAACCAGTTGATCGTCCCCTCCCTCACCGATTTTTGACGCCGCACCAATTTTTTTGTTATTTTTTTTTAAATCCCCAAAACAAAACAAAAAAAATCAACAAAACACTTTTTAATTCGTATTGACAAGTGAACAGGTTCCTCATTGCACTTTAATAACCCTAAAATACCACAATATCATCTTCAAATATGTTATGGTGGCCAACTTGGACATGGCAACCATCTTGGAAAAAATAACAAATAACAAGGGCCTCCCTCACCAACTTTTCGGAAAAGTCAGGACGATCAACTGGTTAATTTTGTTACTTGGCTTAAGCCATTATCTGAATTTAACACCCTGTTAAAAACTTAAAATTGTGTTTCCCAAATCAAATTATATACATTTTTGTATAGGGGGCCCACTAAGTAAATCTACCAAAGTGTCTTTAAGCTTATGGCATAGACGAAGTTGTGACATGTCACATCGAATGTTAAAATTTGGGAGCTTTGACATTTGCATGGTTTTGGCGTAAAGTTAAATTGTGATTACTCACCCCCCCCCCCCCTTTACACTGGGGTTTAAAAACACATTTTGGGAGTAGGAGCAGCCAGAATGGCCTAAATTTGTTTGAATATCTAAATTTGTTGAGTCTTCGATCACTTAAAAGCATTCAAATATGAATGCTATATCCGTTAATTGAAGTTTTATTTTCCAATACATGAAAGTGAATATTCCGAGGTTCGTTAGCAAAATCTGTTTAGGCAAAAAAATGAACTTGATGGTTTAAGGAAAATAATCTCAGGTGTGAAAACCACTTAAGATTTTTGACAGCAATTTATTATCTTGTCTTCCATAAAGTGCACTGGAGCTTTGCTTAAACCGATATTGCACTTAGCAGGATTAGAAATGGCAATGGAAATAGGATTGATGTGACACCTTGAATTGAAACCGAGATTTTCACAACTCTACCATAGCTGTTCACATTAAAAGTTGTAATCATTAATAATATGAGCTTCGCACTGGTAATGGCTTTAGTATCTTTTTATGGTAGAAAAATACAAAATATTGTAATTTCAGCATCTTATGGTCAAAACATAGTCGGCCTTCAAACAACATTTTCGCTACCAAACATTTGGTCATGATGTCACCAAATATTTGCGATCGACTTTAAAGTATAATCCGGTAACAAACATTTGAGGCAATGTATATGGTGGCATATCATTAGGTGGGTATGCTAAAAAGGTGGTGTTGTTACATTTTTTCGTGGGTTCTCGAACTTAATTTGATGTAAATTCACTATTCCTTGGCCTATTGACTTGTTTAATGTCTCGTTTGAAAGCTTACATTTTCTGCTATTTGTGGCAGTAATTTGGTCTTCATGGGTTACATAATTTAAGAGAGACAAAGGTTTAAACTTGGCAGTACAAAGGTGGTGGTGCCTAAGGATGCGGTGCCTAAGGATGCGGTAGATACCCAAATTGAGACAATATCGCCATTTTGGAAGGTTTGACACTGCTGGAACATTCACAAATGGATTCTGTGACCTCAAATACATACAGATAGTCACTAACATAGCCAAAATTTGGTATATAATTACAGTAATTGGCAAATTTATCATTTTTAGACCTTCCTCAGATCCCCTCCCCCTCGATCAGTTTTTTGGGCAGCACCTTCTCATTTTTTGTCCGATTTTGACAAATGTGGTGTCAAAATGTTCAGGGGATCAAGCTGCATCAAATAAGAATTAGGACAGAATGATTTGAAACATCACCATTTTCTCCCCTTGTATAGCCCCCTCTAATTAATTGAAGGTCATCAACACCAAGACCCTAAGGGGTCTGTTTCAAGTTTAATTCATCAAAGTAACTATTAAAGTGTTTAGAACATATCCTGAGAAAATGAACTGTTTATCATTAATCATTCCAATTTATGACTTGCTTTAGTAAAAACAGGCAATTTTGAGAAAAATGCATTTGAAAATTACAGTTTGCATTAACGTCTATGGAGTAATTAACCATTAATTAGCTCATTATGCCAAAACAAAAGTGATATTTGGCTAAAAAGTTACTTGAATTGAATTAACATCATATCAAACAATTGTTTTTTTGACCATTTTGACCATGTAACACATTTTTGACCCACCTCATGAAATGCCATCATATGGCAATTCAACGCATGTGCAATTTAGCACAAAAGTTTATTTGGTCTCAACTCGGTGTTGAAGTTATTTTATTTGAAGTCAATCGTCATTTTGACGTCACAACCAAATGTTTGGTAACAAAAATTTTGTTTGAAGTTGGCAATGTTTTGACCCTTAAACTGTGTGTGTCATTAAAAAAATAGAAAAGAATCCAATTTAAATTTGAAAACAAAATATCCATTCGTGTTGTACAAAAACCTGGATGCTAATCCAGTCATCCATTATTTATTGTTTGAATATTTGGACATCATTAGGCAGATAAAACGGTCATTTGAAACAAAAGGTATACAGAAAGCCATTATAAATTGCAATCAAATCAACGGTCATGGACAAAGCTTGTTAATATAACTTCGTTAACACACATCTGAATACAAATTAAGGTCATAAGTCTGTCTAATCATTGTATTAATTATCCTTTATTGATCACAACCAATATGATGATGATTTTGATGAATAAGATCAGGGTTTGCATGAAAGAACGCCTTGCCTTCCAATACGCAGCTGGTTGGAAGAGCTGGTGGTAATAACAACAGTTTATTTCTGCGTCTATAAGCAATTATTATTCTACCGCAAATTTATATCGTACCTTTAATACTAAAATCTTTGTTTTTATTGATAACTTAGGTAGAAAATGTGTCAGTTGACATAATGGGTACTTTGGGTACACTAAGCAAAATTCACATAAAACACGTTTTTTATATGTGCATATCATGAATTTTATTGTTCGCAGATGTGCTTTCATGTAGTGAAATAACCGGTAAAATTTAATTTAATTCATGAATGATAAAATTAAGTTAATTTAAAATTGCATAATTTATAGACTAAATTTGAAAATGTAAAATTTTTGATATCAAAATATGTTTGATAATTCTGCAATGGTTCTGAAACTAAGGTAGTACTCCATGTTGATACATGCTTGGTGTAATACCTGGCCCCGTTATTGCTCAGATTTTTTTTTTAAAGTTAGAATCCAGAGGTCAAAAGTTGGAAGAATTATTAACTGATTTTCACATGGTTTGGATTTCATGCTCTGATTAGATTGAACTTTTTCACACATTTAAAGCATATCATTCCTTGCATAATGTAGCTAACAATTTTAGAAAAATTTAAAAAAAAAAATGAAGCTTTGATCAAAAAAGAATGTTAAGAAAATAAAAGTTTTTACCAGGAAGTGCTTAAAATACCCCCTAAAACTCTCACCATAGAAATGAAATCTCTCCATTTCTAGTATAAGGACAATCGGAAGCCATTTGAATGAATTCTATCTATTTGCTCACGCTTTCCATAAGTGTATAAAGTAGGTGTATGTCCGGCTGATAATGGCAATATTTATCTTCCAGTCTCGTAGTTTATTTAAATTAACACCACTACCTACCTATACAATTTCTATTATTTGCCCACTGCAAATGCCACAAATGTATACTTGAAATTTCTGTGTAAATGTATAGCATGGGGCAGTGCCTTGA
>JXSR01S010713.1:28407-40042 GCA_000969725.1 Ophiothrix spiculata
TATTATTGCTTGTTTTATTGCGAGTTCCAAAAAGCATTACATTAGTTTTAGTTGGATTTAGTGAGAGTTTATTTGCCATGAACCACAAACTTAATTTAGTAATGCCATTGTTAATGATATTATTTAATGTATTTATATCTTGATGAGAAGTGAATGCACTTGTGAATGCCCAGTTATGGGCGGTTGGAATTGTGCAACCACTAGAACTAGCAGTTCCAGATGGCCAACGGGTGGCTGAGCTTTAAAGTGGTCCCTAAATAAATATTTTTCTAACAATTGAACACAGGGACACTGTTTGATCAATGTTGACAATCAGCTGTGGTGGTATGTTGTTCTCCTTGACTTATTTTGCCACCATATGCCAAATTTTTTCTTTATAAGTTGGAAGTCATCAGGGAGTTTATGTGCAGCCTTTGTTCCTTTCCTTTTAACATAATCTTGTCTTTGCAAGATTGATATTGCAAAGCTCGAATTTGAGTGGGACTTAAATGGGGTAAACTACACTAGAGCTCGGAATTTACATCCATCTACATCAATGTACTTTCCAAGAGTTGAAATTGTGTCACAGATGCAGATGTTGATTGCCGCTGTGTATTCAATTGTACATATGTGTTTGTCTGTTTCCCACACAGCGCCGATCGTCGCCACCATTTTGACTCACTGCCACTGAGCCAGTATTTCTAGTTATTGGCGCGGCTGTTAGCGTTTCTATTGCACGCCGCTGAGCCCTAGTCTGACGTATTTCTCCACTATTCCCTATACTATCGGAATTGTTTCTAGCGGGATTCCTACTTTTACTCCTCCGAATTGTTGATATTCTTCCACTGCTCGGGCTACGAGGATATTTTTTACCCCATGGTCTTCCCATCTTAACCAACTTGTATTAAAAAAATAACAACTTTAATATGACAGTTTGTGCAACTTTGTTGAAAATGACTGAGCAATTCTCAGAGAAAATTCAAAAGAAAAACTCACTTGTCACTACTATGTCCGAGAAGATTGAAGTTGCTAAAAAAAACATAAATTCAACGTATTAAACCTAGGTAGAAGCTGACATTTTCAATTAATACCGAGTGAGTATAATAAAGGCCATTTATAATAACACACCGGTGGTGCAAGAAATTCAAAAATTTCTCCAAAGACAAAACCATCCGTCCTACTCCGTGACAGAATGTCTTGTGAGGAACAAAGCCAAGACCCGCAATCGCCTAGGCAAAAACTGAACGCTGATTGGCTAATGAAACAAAAGACCTAATAAATGAAAAGCCATGAGCATGCGTGCAAATTTAGGACATATCACGGGGATATTGATTAGATGTGAAAAACACATTTATTGATTTCATGCAGAGTCAATCTATAAACTGCTGGTCCTTGACATAGAAGCTTTCATTTTTTGTCAGATCATAATTCATGTACAACTTGCGCAGTGGAATTTTGACCATGGTTTCATGGTTTAGAGCCATGCTTGAACTGTGTCTTCTTACACTTCTGATTACCATACTTCTCCATGATCTTTGGAAGCAAGCTTGGAAACAGGAGAGATGAATGATGCAAGCACATGTAGTAAGTAAATGTATTTTGACTGACATCATTCGTTGGGCTGTCATAACTTCCTTATCATTAAATAATTGTCTGATTGGTACATCTCATCATTGTCCAAGTTATTGAACTCCCCTTCCGTTGTCTATCAGTAACAGATCGTGTTTGGTTCCATCACCAGGATGGCTGACATGGACATTCACCACTTCCAATTCTATACATAGCAAACTCAAAAGGATTTCTATTTCTTCCTGGGGCGGAGAGTGTGTTTTTCAGCTTTTAATAACAAAAAAAAAGGCTGATTTTGCAGGATTTTTCCAATTTTACGGGGGGCGCCCGCCCCTTCCGCTCTCCCCTGGATCCACGACTGGATTCCACTTACATTTACTGCGGGAGGGCATTTTTAACCGTAGCTTATTGCGACACAAAAACCAGAATTCTTAAAAAACGAAATTTACCTGGCAAGATGAAAAATCAAGAGAGTTTATTTTTTGAGACAGAAAATGTTGAAAAGCAGACATTTTTATTGGAATTTTAGAAAAATCAGAATTATGATTAAAATTGGAAAAGTGACATCTTTGCACCAACCAGCACCTTGAAAGTGTTTCTGGATTTAAAGTAAGAGTAGGTTTGCCTCCCTCTGAATATCCATGTGTGTCTGTCATTTGCAACTTAAATTTCCGTGCAACCCAGAATCATTCGCTACACCTTCATTACTGTCAGCCACTTCATTTATAATAGGGTTCTGCATATTTACAAGTGCTGCACAGACTTGGAACAATATTGTAGCAAATGGTCTCATGCGTCGTGGCAAATAGTTTAACACTGAATATTGTTTGATTCTGCCAATTGATCTCTCAACGTGACTCTTGCCTTGTAAAGGCACCATTTGTGAGGAATGGAGGCAGATTTAGAGAGACGCCTTGCGGCATAAGATCATGAATCAAAAAACCTTTGTCAGCTAGTACCAGATCACCAGGTTCCATTTCACATAGTACTCCGCTATCCCTCATGATTTCTTTGTCCGATTTAGAACTAGGATAAATATCACTAACATACGTTATTACTCCATTAGGGGCAACGCCGACCAACACCTTGAAAGTATTTCTGGACTTATAGTTGGAATAGGTTTGCCTCTGAATGTCCTTGTGTCCTCTGTCATTTGCAACTTGAATTTCTGTGCAATCCAGAATGATTTGACAATTAGCAAATTCACTAAAACAGCCAGGAAGGCAAGCCTGGTTCTTCCTTCCATTTCACCCCTACCACAAAAATGTTATGAATACAAACAGCCAAGTGTGAAACGCATTATCAACTGTTGCCAAACAAGAACTCTTGTCTCAGGTTCCTTAGGCCCAAAACCCCAAGCACTATCATTTTTCGGAACAGCAGTTGTGCCTTGTGCCTAACCAGATGGTACAAATGTTGCCCTTTGTCTGGCCTGTAGTTTCTGATTCTGGGTACTCAATAGATAGACTAATCTTCAGCTGAAAGTGTAGGTATTTGAGTTAAATATCTGCCACTGTAACTTCTTGCATAATTGGCCACTCTTGCATGCTTGTGCAGTATCATGGTGTGGGATCAAATCCATGTGGTAACTTTATGCCTCCATTAATAATCCCACTGCTGCCACCATGAAGTGTTTATGGTTGGGAATAAAACACATGGGACAAGATGTTTTAAAGCTCCATGAGTATGTCTGTTTTATTTTATCACTGTACAGGAGGTATTAAAGTGGTTATTAAAATAGTGATATCACAGCAATTATTCCTCAGTTGCTTTGGGGCTTGTCTTAAAAGTTCCACTCTGCATTGGTACCACAGGAATTTAACGAAAATCAGGCTTGTTCTGCCGTCCTGTGGATCTCCTGACGGGGATCTATGGGCTTGCTCAATTTTCCAAGTGTCTGCTTTACCTATATGTTTATATGTTGAGACATAAATTCATGGAGAAAGTGGATGCAATAATGTTGCTTGATTCAGCCCCTTCTGCGACTCCGTGCAATACAACATTATTTCGAAGCAATCGATTAGCATGGTCTTCAACAGAATATGTGCCAACTCTGGGTATTTATCCTAGCTAGCAAGAAATTCTCCTAGTATGTATGTACTTCATTCAAATGTTTTGTCTCCCAGTAAATATATTCTCAATCATCCATAAAAAAATGCATTTTATTTTTGTTAGAATAAGATTTATTTTGTGTAAAGTTTCTGATTTCTCACAACGATTTAGCTCACCTTTAGGAAGCTTTCATCCAGATTTATTTTGGTTTATTAAAATACCCAACTGGGAAACCAACATCTTTTTGATAATTTTTGAACAGAAAATAATAAATGCTTAACTCGGAGTGGCTCTGTACCTTAAACTGGGGTGACTTTGAATGCCAAGGCAACTTCGAACAAAATTTTGAAACTTTAGGCAATTTGTTAAATTTTGCCTGACAGGATTTCAATTTTCAACCATACAACAGAGATGCCACTGACTTCATTGGAAAAAAAACACGAAAAAGCCATCAATTCTTGAAAGATACTCCAAACAGGGACGAAAATATTTAAAAATATGTAAATTAGGGATCATAAAAAAACCTGAAATCATGGTTTGAGCTTCTAAAAAACCTGATTACAAGTGGCATCTCTGATACAAGGTCGAAATCCTTTACCAACCACCATCAGACAAGATATGTGTTTTGAAAACCATCTTGTACTATACTGATAGGTAGCTTTAAAGAGTACAGTCTCATCCAATTTCCTCTGTCGGTGGACCTAATCACTGAATTTTGTTTTATTGTGAAAGATTTGTTATGTCTTCTAAGATATCTGCATTAAGATTTAGTATTTTCTGGTTGTAGTTTAACGATATATAATTCTGTTGCATAACAATCATCAATGGAACATCAATGTAAAAAACAAAATTGTATATTAGGTTTATGTTGGTTTTATTATTTTGATTTATGACAGACATTAATTGCTTGTAATTTGTAAAGTGCCAAAAAATTTAAGTATGCTCTTTATTTTTGCATTTCTGCCAGCGGTGAGGCAAATATGCCATGCATCATGGAGGAAAAAGTTGACATCCCTGGTCTGCTCTCCATTGGATTTACACACAAGTGGTGAGGTACATTTACATTGTATATCAAAACAATTCAACTTTTCATGAAAGGGGCATCAACAAACATAGTGTTTATCGTCTACAGATGAAATTGTGTCCAATGCACTTTTAAATGTGCATTGTATGCAACACTGTTATATCGACTAATCTAAACAGTGACATGTGTTCGTGTGATACATTTGTGTAATGCAGGCATTAGGTGTCGACTTTTTCCCATGATATACCGCGTATTTGCCGCGGAGCATTGCCAATTGGTATTGTTTTCTAATGCATTAGGGTGTATCAGAATATGGAGTAAAAACTCTTTTGTATTGTTTTAGGTTTATTAACTTTTCTTTGTAAAAACATTTCATGAAATGACGAGTTTCCACTGTATTGCTGTAACTGTCATCTGTGTATTGTTTTACAGAACAGCGAAACCTCGTTAACACAAAATCTGTTAATGCAAAAACCCTTATAACACAAAATGGTTGTTAACAAATATCTTTGGCTCAATGATTTTGTGTAATGAGGTTCCACTGTAATTTATTTGTCTTTGTAAAAACAATATTGTGAAGCAACATGCAATGTGCTATCACAAAAAGTTGTCAAACAAACAATATCGAAACTCTTGAAAACATTTAGTTAAACAAAAGACACCAATTTTTTTTTGCAAAATTCCCTTCTGGTAATTATCATGTTCATAGGCTATATCACCATGTGAGTGCAAGAAAGTCGTAGATGCCATTTTATTTACATTAAGTTAGAACTGCACACTTTGTTGCATTCACATGACGATATGCACCACATCAATACATACATGTTTGCAGCCAAGCAAGTTTGTAGATAAAAAGCAAATCAAATTTGAATATAGCAATGAAAATAATAAAATGTGACGCTGTGACGCGGTCAAGGGGAATGAGTCGGATGTTGGCAATTTTCATTTTTGATATTTTATTACAATCCAATTGTACATCAAAAATGCTACATTTTGATTCAAATCCCATCATTATGGGTCACATGGTTCCAGAGATACAACAAAACTTGGACCTTTCAAAAACAATGAAAAACAAAAGAAGTTTCTACCTTTATTGTCATGTATCTCAAAATCAATATTCCCCTTGATCGCATCACAAATGTGTTTATGCATTTTTCATTGTAACGTTAACTTCAAAACTAAATTGTCATTTTTCAAATATGATGCTTTATTTCAGAGCCAATAATTAACTCTATTTCGAGTAATAAAAAAAAATCTGCATTTAGTTAAAGGTTATGCCATTCTGTGCTTGCTGGTTGTATGTTGTGTGTATCCAAATTTTTGTTTCTGCTCTAAAAGAGGGATTAATCCTTGATAATAAGATGCAGAAAGTTTGCAATACAGTAAAACCTCATCGACACAAAATTATGAGCCATGTATTAATTTATTTCTTGCATTGGAGTCTTCTTTTTTTTCATTTATTTGATATTTACAGGAAGGAGTTTTGGAATATTTAGTGATGTATCAACACACAGTTTACTCAGATTACAGTCTGTATTTCTTGAGTATCGTAAAACAAAAGCCGTCAACAATTTTGTAAAGATGAAGTTTCACTAAATGATATTTATCAAATGTTAGGTGTAGACACATTCATGAACTTATGTATAAAATTGTATAATTATGACATTTGATGAATGAAGTACTGAAAAACGGTCGATTTTTGCTTGTATCTTCATTTTTGTTGTCCAACGTTTTATTTATTGAATGATCCACATTCAAAAAAAAATTGGTAGGTATGTGAGATCCGCGATATCGAACATAGGGTCTTGCAGACCGGATTTTGTTCAAAAAGAGGGTCTATGGAACTGATTTTTTTTCCCAAATTGAGGTCTCAGGAACTGCTTTTCCCCTTAAAAATACGACTATTTGAGCTAAAAAATTCGGAACTGGAGTAATCTTGGGGAGCGGAAGAGGAGGCTTGAAAAGGGGGTCTCGAGGGCGGCACATACCCGTACCTTCCGTCCCCGGATCAAAACTTCCTTCCCATGAAATATTTCTACATGCCTGTTAGTGAACACAAACAAAGTCTCATCAATTTGTAGTCAGAATGTATTAAGTTTAGGTTAAGGTGACATTAATTTGCAAAGAATTGTCAATTTTGATAAAATTACATGCACAGAGCCATCATCTGTACCAAATGAGTACAAGGTCAGTGGTTACTGTTATACGGTATCGGGTCAGTAATGCTATCATGTGCCGTTGCGTTGAAATTGAATAGCCCGGGTTGTGGAGCCAATCCTAGTGTTATTGATCCCGGCTATTCGCGGTGTGTATTCAGTGTTTGTGGTTGTACCCAGTTGTGTCCTACAGGAATTTCCCAGGATTGATTTTGAAAAATTTCCTCTGAATTCAATTGTTCTTTGCAAATCGATTTCCCTTGTTGGTGAATTTAATACATTCCGACTTCCAACTCAATGAGAGGTTGGTGTGTCAAAAATTTATTAGCAAAACATGAATCCACAGGCACAGAGAAATCATGGACAGTGATTATGAAGTATATCAGTTCGGAGGAACTCACAATACGGATACCCACGCACATTTCGTATTAAAATTGTGATACCCATATCCGAATAAGGGTATGGAGGGGTATCTGAATTCTGATACTCCTGTCGTGGCGCAGGAAACAAATCGATGGCGCAAGCTGGCAAGTACATGTTGATCATCTTTCTTGCATGTATGATAAATGTATCTGTGTAAAATGTCATTTTCATCTGTGCAATTCCAGCGGAACAGCTTCGAAATATGTGCTGATAGCCTCTTTATCACAGAAGGCAAAATAATTTGGCCAATACTTTGTTAGAATTTAGATGACAAATGATGATAATGTTATTGACTATTATACATACCGGTATGGTGCGCGGCGAAGCTGAAATATTCGTTTCAGGTGTTTTTAATCCAAATTCGGATACGGGTATCTGAATTGTGATACAGAGTATCCGAATTCGGATATGTATCCGAATTGTGAGTTCCGCCGAACTGATATTATCAGATTGGATAACTAATGTTAAATTCCCAACCTTGCTTGTATGATCAAAAAACTAACAAGCAATCTTTGACTGGTCTTGAGGAAAGACTAGCACAACAAAAATAATACAATCACAACAAATTTGTTATAAAATACCAATTTATGTGAACAATTTATGTGAACAATTTTATTAAACAAATTATGTTTGACATAATGATACCACACATTTTATTTAGAAACACTTTGTTTTCATAAATTCAAATATTTATATAAACATGAATCTATTCAGAAGAAGACCTTACACATAATGTCAATTTTTATTTGCTTAGAATATCTATAGATGGGTACTCTTAACATACAAAAAGTCTTGGGTAATTTTTAAATTTGTATTCAAGGTTAATTTTAGTGTTACATTGATTATTCTTATAAAGCTTTTAAAAAGAATTCCAGCAATTAATGTTCTTTGCCTTGTGAATCTATTTCAACTGAATTACCATCAAAAACACAGAAATATCTCTATACATGGTATTGGTTGCCATTTTGTTCTCATATGATAATCATTTAATTGGAATTCCAGTACAAAATTGTATACAAATATTTGGGAGATTATCGTTTAGTGCGAGATATATCAGTTTCAGAAGTATGCACGACTCCAAAACTTAATGTAAACTTATGTAAAATCTCTTTTGAGAGCCAAATTTGCTTCATTCTATTTTGTTAAAATTCATACACAGAATTTCAGCAATAATTTTGATGTATTTGGAAATCACTCAGAACTCTGAGTGAGACCACATATGATTTATGTTACAACATATATCCAACAAAATACATCTCCTTATAAGCAACAAATTCAAGGGAATAGAAAAAACACTTATTTTAAAGTTCTTTTGCTTAACAATGGTATTAATTTCTTGTCAAAAGCACAGCTCATTGAACTGTGTTCCTGGACAGTTGGTGTTCATTTATAACCATGGTTTAGTGAAACACCCTTCTGACCTCGCTACATTGCTTTCACAGGTCTCCAATACTCTGCGCAATCAACCATATCAATATGTTACAACTTGTGATGTGGTAAAACGGTCGTTCGCACAGAGTGCCCGTATATTACGTACCTTTCAAACTGCATGCCCAACTATATAAAACCTGAAGTATGCAGTAAGCAGTAAAACGTACCCAATCTTGCTGAATATTCAAATTAACTTAGTTCAATGTTTGTCCATGTGATAGCCCAAAAAATCCTTCATCCTTCATGTAAGACATCATGAACTTAGTCTAGCATGAAATCTGTTGTTAACATATGTATTGATTATTTAGTGATAAGTCTTTTGAAGCAGTCTAGCTCATGAATATATTACACGAAGGAAACACCGAAAAAATCCTGAAAATAGTGACACCATAGATTAAAGAAAGTACAGATAGGAAACTGGTATATTTGCACCCTAAAAATTGGGCTAAGTTAGGGGATTGCACTACGCGGGCGCTATGCCTGGACCAAAGCTGCGTATTGACCAAGGTCTGCGTTCTGTCTCGCGCCATTATTACTTTACTACAACGCAATACGCATCTTACAATTTACCGCCAAATTGTGCGTAAGGAACGGCGCTTGGCTGGCTCAATAGCCGCATTCTCAGTCAAATTACCATTCAGTTGCCAGAGTACGAGTGACACATGCCAAAAACAGGCTGAAAATGAAAGAAAAATTATGAAAAAAGCTGAAATCGGCTTAGAAGCTGACCTCTAACACCCCTGGTACAAAACATAATATGCAGTGATTTGGCCTTTATCTATCTTAATCAGTCATTACTAGTCGCTTACAAAAATGGAGTATTGATTTTTCATCACCAAGCCTCCGTTACTAAAGGTCAAACTATACTTCTTATGGGCTACCAAACATTTGGTGCATCAAGTCTTTGTTATCTGATAATCTGATATATAGTTCCAATGTATTTTCTATTAGTAACGGAGGCTTGGTGATGAAAAATCAATACTCCACCACATTTTCTTTGCTTGGTGATTTTCAACACCAATGATCCGTTATTGATTAGAAGATGCATTGGAATTAATGTAATAACAAAGACTTGATTATGCTGTCCAATTTGATACCATCTGAGATCTTAATTGACAATTTTAGCATATTCATAAAGAAATTTTAAATAAAAAAATAAATACTGGGGATTTATAGTGCGCTATGCCTCCCAGATTTTTGTAATACCACTCGGCCTCTGCACACTTTACAGGTGTTCGCTGACCACTGTGGCCCAAGTAAGCTCCATTCCACGTTTGTAGCATGTTTTTAAACATGCTACAAAAACAAATCTGGACCACTTGCACCAAGTTGGCTTACCCCTTTCCAACATTTCTTCTAACATACTGTAGGTAACTTTCTGTATCAAGTTTGGTCCTTGATGTGTTCTGTACCTTTGTCCATCAGTCTATTTCTTTATCACTTTTAGTTTTTAAGAATTAAAAAAGCCAACAAAATAATATAAGAATACTTCATGGCTTAAAAGCTCAAGATGCAAAAACAGATGAAAACAGATTATCTTCTTCAAAAGCCCTGTATCATTATGAATTTAAAACTTTGCAGACTTTCGCCATATAATAAATAGTTTTACTATCTATATCACTGTTCAGTCCTACGTACACTGGCGGTCAAAAGTGTTTGCGCATACTTGAATACGGGCAAAAACCTAATTATTACATCAAATGACCAAGACTCTTTAAAACTTCATGTTTTTTATAGGTGTCATATGTATCCAATATAAAAAGTCCATGTTTCCTCTGATATTCGATATTCCATAACCATAAAAATGGACGATTTCCTGAACCATATACAAATAAACCACACACTTTTCGATATGTACCTATATGTGTCCCGCCGTGGCAAAAGAATGCAGTTGTCGGCTTCTTCATGTTGCTTATTGTAGTATGTACATCTATTGAATATATCAGATATGCTAGTGTATACATCAGATATGCTACAATGAGCAACATGTAGGAGCCGACAACTGCATCCTTTTGCTGCGGCGGGACACATATAGTTTGTTTTTCAATGCTTGTTATCACTGTGGAACCGTAAAGAACATTTTCAGGTTATAAGTTTTCCAACAAATGTGCAGTTATGTATTTTTTAGATCTAACTATGCAAAATATAAAATCCGAAAAAATGACGCAAATGATGAATGGTTCTCGAGATATGGCTGGTTAAGGATTTTGTGCGCAAACACTTCTTACCGCCAGTGTATCAGGATGGAAGGGGTTAGACTATAAAATAATGCCTCTCTGGCAAACAGCAAGGAAAAATCTAATAATTTTGGTAAAACTATCATTTTGGCATCAGAAAAGTTATTCAAAGAAAGTAGCTCTGATATATACCATGTTTACACTAGATAAAATCATTTGAGTCAACTTCAAAAAGTTGTTGTAAATGGGTAACTTGCATTAATTCAATTTCATAAAAGTCAAAATCAAAACTCAGTTGGCCAGTCAGTGTAAACAAGGTGTACAAAATGTATTAGGACAGAATATGTTACTTGTGATATGTAGGCCACTATATGCCTACTGATTGTGGCTCTGAAAAGAGCCGTTTTGTGATAGCTCTGAAAAAAGAGCAATTTTGTACGAACTCTAAATAGCTGAAAGACTATTATAGACGAATGGCCCTACACAATTTAAATTATTTGTCCCAACAAAGTCACGAGCTACTCCCAATGAAGTCTAGACACCTACGTGTACCTACGTATCTGGAAGAAATAGGTTCGACTTCATTAATTCACCATACTTTACTGGCAAATAGGAACTAAAATCTTTGCCTACTTACAGTCTTCCACAAAATAATAAACACATGTAACAAACATATTCAATAGAATGGTAGAATGTTGACTTGACAACAAAATATTTGACAAACTTCAGTCTCATTATATACAATTCATATAAAATTTACATTATTTATTTACAAAATATAAATATCTCTGGTTATCTAATGCAGATATGATCACCACTTCAAC
>JXSR01S010713.1:95936-107408 GCA_000969725.1 Ophiothrix spiculata
AATAAAATGATATGATAAAATGATATGATATGATAAATGTTGTTTTTGAGTTGTCAACACTTGCAAATTTCATGGTGTCACTTTCAATGAGTTGGTAATAGAGTAGTTTCACTGTGAGAAGTACACACTTGAACCTTTACGCTTTGCATTTGAAAAAACAATTGTGAAATCTGAAGGCGCCATTGCCTAAAAGCTTATGAATACTAGTGTCTTATCCAAAACAAATCTATTATGAATGGAATATTTTGAAGCACGTCCTTTTAAATGTCTTGTATTCCTATCCTCAACTACAGCACCAATAAATAAATTCTAAGATGCATGTAAATAAGAGTTTTGAAAATCTTGAATATTTCAATTTAAATAGAAAGTAAAATCGACAACATTTTGACTTCATTTCATTTCAGCTTTTCTTGGTGATCAAAGAAAATTCTAACATTTGAAATGCTGTTATAATATAAGCACATCTTAAGCAAATATGAACCACATCCCAAAACAGAAATCAGTGTTATCTCAATCAGATAATAAAATACCTAAGAAGTAAAACCTAATTCTAATAATAGAACCATAAATTGTGAATTCTGTAATTCAACCTCAGAAAAGTGCAAACTTACCCTACTACTTGTAAATCCACTACATCACCAGTGTAATAAAATAATACTATCCAATTTCCAAATTGTCTTGTGATGACAACTCAACAACAACATCTCTTACAATGCATTATGTGTTGAATACAACAGCAACCTGCTGGCTAAATCCGCTGTGTGTATAGTTAACCCCAGTATTTGCCCCTTCCCAAGCCACCGGACTACAGATATATCATCACTGAAAACCAGTGAGTAATAGTACTACGAAAAATGCTACCGGCAGTTTAATAGCAAATACCCTTCTGTTCACACCGCATCAAATTTTGTCAACATGATGAACTCGACATGAGATTTCCCTTGAAAATGACGTAAAATACTACATCATTTTGTCTACAACATTTCTAATGCCATACTCCATGCACAATCCATTTAAACATACTTGATGTATTAAATCCACAATTTATTCCCAGTCGCTCTTCATGTTTAATATACAACACGTCTTCGCGATAACAAACCCTACAGGTTGAACGCAAACGCAATAGCAATATCCCACACACTAATGCTTACTGCTGCAATGGAGTAGAGCTGCAAGAAAGTGCAACACTCACTGACGGAACTATAGGCTGGCTTGTTTAATGACAAAAATCAACTACCTTGATTTTAAAACGAAATTTGGATCATCAACCAAGAATCCTTCGTCTGCATCTATTGCTCCGCCCTAAACCACACTGTACGTTCTTTGAGGAATTCTTTAGGCAAAAGAAGCCCAATATAAACTTGACTGTAAGTTAAAAAGTATAAATGACCTCTTCAGGTAACAAAAGCGTGTAAGCTTACTGACAGACAATGGTTGGTTAGACTTGATCCCATTTTCTACATGACTACTTACCCAAAACATTTTTGAATGTCAAGCAAAATTTGACAGATATTGTTATTTTGTCAATAATAATTGGTACTTCACCGCTTTGAATTTGTATTTGTGATTTCTATGCAAATACTGAATTGTAAAAATAACATTGAGGTGCGATATCTGAGGCTGATTCAGAAAATATGTTTGTTTGTGTCTCTCTGGGAATATTCCAAGCAAACTTTTGTAGCTGAAAGGTTTCTAAGCATATTGTTTTCTTATAAATTTACCTATTTTATTGTTAAAGATTTTTATGTCCCAATTTCCAAGATTTTATTATAGTGTTTGTAGGTCACATTATTGCATGTGATATGGTGTGGTACATGGATACATTATAATTTAAAAAGTAATTACATTCCGTCATGATTCGATTGACAGCATGCCATCAATTGCAAGTTAAAATTTTGGGAAACATCAAATGCCACATGTACTGTATTTGTTTCAAATATCTTCCAATTAAAGGAACTTGGTTCAATTTTTCAAATTTAGCTTTCAATGTTATATGAAAGGTGACCACTCAAGAGGTCTAAATTTCAAATTTCACTTGAATTGGTCAGACCCTTTTGATTTTATGGGCAATTTTGTATTTAAAAAATGCCTATATGTTACTGTATAAATTGATTACGGTTACCATAATTAGAAACATTTTCATATATATCTCCAAAACGAAACAGCTCTGCCATGAAAGTTCACATGGGTATTGAGAAATATAAAAGCAATATTTTGGTATCAAAATCTCGAAAAGTTTGAAAAAAAGTTGAAGCAATCAGACTATGCTCCTTTAACAAAAGAAAAATGTAATAATTACCAAATATATATAAAAAAGTATTTCATATGAGCTTGTTTAGAAAATACTACCACAATTCATTCAGCAAGGTCAATGACCATTTACTTGATACCCCCTATAAAGCTTGGGAACATTTTGCTCTTAACCATTCCCTATTACTATCAATGCTTGTTCTCTGTATGTGTGAAGTTCAATATGTCATTTGGATGTGCACACCCCATAGGTTTTCCAATGAAAAAGAACAATATCTTTTATTGAACAAATCCATGTTAAACTGTGATAAATGTCTGTTGTTTTAACCAATTGTGTTTTTGAATTATTAGTGTAAAATTTGTTCCGATCAAGGAAAGGGAAAACCATTTTTATGTTTTGTGTTTTCTTTAGTTTTCTTTTAAGGTAAGCTGGCCACATTTCATCAGGAAATTAACATCTGCTGTTGTATATGAACTACTATCATATTTATCTAAAGTTATAGTTTCAGCAGAGGTTGATAACATAATTCCTTCAGGAAACATAATTCAGACCTATCTGTTTTGCAAAGATGTTTACAACATTGAACTACAAAACATATACCATTTTCTTTTGCATTTGGTAGACACCCCTCCCCTGTCTTGCAATATAAATACAAAATAATATTGACAATCCAATATTTTCATTCAACTAAAAACGCAGCTGGAGGGGAGTATCCCAAAATGTCAGTTAATACAACATATGATGAAAACTGGGTCAGGAAAATCAAATAAGCAAAAATCAAAAACATTCTTCATAAAATAATATTGATTGATAGATTGGTACAAAAGTTACAACTATTCATGTCCATTCATTGTGTTCCAATTATCAAATTTCTGTTTGGATCTATCCGTGTGAACTTCACTGTGAAATATAACTCAGGTGCTTTGTTTTTGTTATATGAACAACAACCTGGCAAAATTATGAAATCATTCACAATAACTTAAGCAAACTTCTGGTTTAAATAATATCTTGCAATTCATTTTATGGATATAGATTTATCAATGCAATCTGCAAAAACTTATGAACAAAATTTAGTAATCATGTTAGTCTGACACTCTGTGAAGAAGAAACCATCAAAGACATTTAGGTCCCTCTGTATATTTTTTGTTTCCCAAACTCACCAAAAACTTAAGAGTGTTTATGACAAGCTGTTGGCTCTGATAAACATGATATGTTTCTATATGACATATAAGAAAGTGTTGTTGTGCTAAGGGTGTGTTTTTTCAAACAGGTTACTATCTACTGAAGATAAAAATCAAATCAATCAACTTCACAGCACTGATACATGTGACAATTGTGCATAGCGTCGAGTTTAGTGTCAAGTTCATGAACAAATATAGCTGAAAAATGTAGAGCATCAGAAAATGTTTTTTGTTTCATATTTTGTGAAACTGTGAAAGCTGCATTTTCATCAGTACATTGTTGATTGATCTTTTCTAAAGATAACCATATGACTGATCTTATAATGCTACTATCAAGTTATTATTTCCTATAAATAGTGATCTGTTATGTGCAGCTTTTATAAATTTTGTATCAAATGCACATATGTGATGGCTCAACCAAAAGGGGGGACTTTGCAGATGAGGTCAATTTTGATTTTATCATTTTATCTGTTACAGCATTTTATAAGCTTTTTTAAAATGAAACCTTACTTGTTGAAATTGATCAAAGCAATCACATTTTACAACAGAAAATCTGCTGTAAATTCTTATTATTTTCTTTATTTTTTGCTGCCTATTTTCATCTGTATCTTGAAAAGTGTTCTGTCGCAAAGTCACCCTTTTTGGGGGTGAGTCATCACAATATGACTGATCTATGATAAAGTTATAATGCTAGTATCATGATTGTTATCATTTCCTATAAATAGTGATCTGTTATGTTCAGCTTTTATATATTTTGTATTAATGCACATACATCCTTGATATTGGGAAAATAATTGCTTCAATAAACATACTGTGATCAGCATCATTGAGAAATAAGCCTTTGTGCTTCCTTGTTGTTTTTCAATTTTAATTGAAAAACAACAAGAAAGAACAAAGGTTGGCTGATTCATTACAAAAACAAACCCATTCAAACACCAATTAGACTATCAGTGTAATATCAGCAACTAGGCCTATACATTGATGTCTCCCAAACTTTCTTGAAGCAATGGTAATGGAGAAATAGCAAAGGAAAAACAGAAATTTACTGTAACTTCTTTTGACACACCTGAGAGCACAATTAATACATGTGAACAAAAAACAATGGACATGAGTAACAATTAAGACAACTAAATAAATAGTTTGTACCAAATAGAAACTCTGATAAAATAATTCTCTAATAATTTTCCCTTATGATGAATAAAATGGTAATTTGGAATGCACATATTTTAAAATTGCATGGCGTCAGAATTATTTTGATCTCTAATGTGTTAATCAAATTTAATCTTGTTTTATCAAATTCAAAGCACATACAAATTACAGCCTCATAATAGTAGGTTGAATTTATTTGAATATTTGCTTTAACAAATAAAATGGAAGGGTGTATTTTTTACATTTGCAATTTCTTCTAACACTGAATTATATTTAAGGAAGTTGAAAGATGTTACTGTAAATCCAAGAGGAAGCACTTTAACACATAGCAAGAAACAAAGTGAATTATGGTATTTATATGTTTGGAAATGTTGCAAAACATAATTGAAGGCTAAATGTCAAAATCCTAAATTCTCTTCATGAGTCCCCATTAAGCAATTTATTTCCAGTAAACACAATCCTCAAAAGATGTACCATTTGTCTTTGATCAGAAGAAGTGAATTTTCAAATGTTCAAAGAGGAAAGTGGAATTTATTTTGGCCAATGAGACATTCTTGTTCAAATTGCAGACAATATTAATGTTTCCGAAATATTCCCAATTGTAATATTTAGTTTAATACCTATATCATTTGCTTTTGTTTTCATTTTTAAGGAAACAATTCATATGAATTTAACATTAGAGCGGCCTTCCTGTGAGGGATTTACTAATTTGAGTTCAACCTATGTGTTTATCAAAATTCCCATGTTTCCCATATATGAACATAGATAGACCACACAGATAGGTCATTTATGTTCCTTTTTTAATGTAAATATGGAAAATATGTTTTGTGTTGATCTTCAACAGATTTAGTATGCAAATTACTATGCTTGTAATTATAAAATTGTGATTCAATTTTTTAAAGCTACACAAATCAAAAAAATGCTTAAGAGATATTTGGTTTTGTGACCTTGCAACTTTAACAAAAATGAAATCTTCCCATGAAATTACTTTCCCTAATAGAATTTCCAAAATTAAAGTGTTTTACAGTATGAATACTAGAACATCCAGCTTACAGCCTAAAATTGATCATTCTATTAAAAAGTACAATATATCCAATTAAAATATGCTATCTAGCTAAATTTGTAAGTAATTGATGAGTCACCCGAATACCAGCAGAATCTAAAAACGTATAATTCACTCATCTGGCAAAATTGGCTCTTAAACTTGCATCTAATGTGACCTTGAAATTGATAGATTTCAGCATCAGATGATGGCTTTACTCAGCAGCTTGGATGGTAAATATAAACAGATCTTAGGCACCAACAAGGCAGCCATGATGAATTTGACTAGAAATACTAGGTTTTCAGAGGGAGGGGGGGGGGGTGATTTCATAAACACATTTCTTGTTTATTTTATTTATTACATCATATTGGGTCATGTCCCACAAGAGCTGCAATGTACATTGATATCCATCTAAGAAGTGCATAAAATATAATCAAGATATAACTTTGAAGAAAGTTGTTTTCTAACTGTTAGGTTTTCGAGGCATGCAAACAAAACTTGCCAATGATTATAGCTAGTAATTTTACTATACTGTTGTTAACTATGTAGATAGGTAGAAAAGGAAGTAGAAATCGAAGCTTAATTGTTTCAAAAATCTCCATTTTTGCGTTTTGGCCAGACTCTGCTATACTATGTATGTTTGTGGAGTAGGCCTATTGTATTTACCTTCCCAGTACTTTTGACATATCAGTAGCCATTTCTCTCACCTAGGGTAGGCCTTAACTTCAAGAAAAAAAGGTAAGTTATGAATCTTTCATGAAGGGTCCATTTCAGTACAATAATATGGTAGGAAATCTTTAACACAAATTTTGATTTTTGTGTAATTGTTTTGAGTTAAACATATTTTTTGTTAGTCAGTTTTATACTGGGACAACAAACACTTTGACTGATCCCTAGACACCAATTAGCAATAACTTCACAATTTACACAAGTTTCATCCGAGCCCAGTCATGTACATACCTCTGGCAACTACCAACATCAAGCAATTTCAGAATCTAATTAACCAGAAGAAATTGCATCAATTCTTTGAGCAAAAGCCGTTAACAATAGCATCTTGATTGGAATAGTACCTGTGACATTCAAATGACATTGCAGATATGTGTACCACCACGGCAAAAGGGTCCAGTTGTCGGCTCGTACATGTTGCTCCTTGTAGCATATCTAATGTATGGTATTTGTATACATCAGATATGCTACAATGAGCAACATGTAGGAGTCGACAACTGGACCCTTTTGCCGCGGCGGTACACATATAATAACAAGAAGTTGATTGACTGCTATACAGATCAATAGTATTTCAAGTTAATTAACTCCGGTTTATTCAACTAGAAAATTGGCTACACCATCTAAGAGCACATAATTTGGAAAGGATCAAAACCTGGCCTCTCTCCTCAGAGGTTTCATTCTAAATGGCAGTTCATATGTGTACCGCCGCGGCAAAAGGGTCCAGTTGTCGGCTCGTACATGTTGCTCCTTGTAGCATATCTAATGTATAGTATTTGTATACATCAGATATGCTACAATGAGCAACATGTAGGAGTCGACAACTGGACCCTTTTGCCGCGGCGGTACACATATAATAATCTCCCTTAGTCCCTCAAGTTACTAGAGCTCTTTCATCATTCTATTGTTTTCAAAATGAAAAATGAAAATGATCAAATCATATTGCAAAGTTAGACAAAAACACATGAAGTTACAGAAGGAAACAGAGAGTGAGCCAGAAATTTTACTTCTCGGAGGATTTTAGATCTTCTCAATATATATGGAATTATTCTTTAATTTTTTTTCTTGGTATATTTTTAAACGTACCCGACCTAATTACTAAATTCAATTCACAACATGCACCTGACGCTACAGAAATAGAATATTTGCCAACCAGCACAAGCTTCAATGTCCAGATTGGTCAAACATAATTAAATCAAACAAACGGCCAATTGATTTGTTTGTTTTCAGCAATGTTTTCAGACCTGGGGGTAACTCTGACTTCTAGCTGGTCACACTAGAGTATCAAGAAGCCAATGGGAATGTTGTGTGCTATAAACTATAGAAAACCCTAACAAAGACCATTCAAACTTGAGAGCAAATTTCAGACAATGAATAACAATGAATATAAACATTGGGTTTAAAGACAATCAGTAAATGCTTGCTTTTGTCACCTGCAATGAAAACAGTCCTATTGAGCTATGAATACAAAAGTGTTATCGCGCTTGAGGTAATGACCAGAAAAAAAAAATTGCCTTAAATCTGGCTTAATTAACCACTTAAAATGTCACTTGCAAAATTCATTCTCCTTTTGTCAAGTTCAGATTAGGTAACTTTCAATTTGGGATTGTTAAATTGACAGCAAATTAGTCATTAACCATGTCTCCAAATAATCTGGCATTGTTAATCTTTTTCATTCTGTTTGATCTTGAGGTTAACCTGTCAAAATATATTAATGAAATAAAATTAACCTTCAATGTCAATGCTTTGTTCTGTTTTCAGTTCAATTTATTATTTCATTTTGATTTCCTGCATTTATTCCATGTAAAATTCAGTCTGGTTTGGATCTAAAGGGATGAAACAAAAATTCCCTTTAACAGGGCAGGAGCATGCAGCTTGCTACAAATGAACATACATTGTCCATTTAGCATGTTCAATTGTGTGCTGTGTCCTCTTCTCAGTTCTGTCAAATATTTATCATATATCACATTTTAGCACCTAGCTTCTCATAGATTTATCCCCGATTTGTCATTGTCACTTTGGAAAACACAGAAGATTAAAATTTGTAAGTTTTTTTTGTAGATAACTTGTTACAAATTGGCTGAGTTAATCTTTTCAATGGAAGTTTACAGAATGGGTTTGTAACATGGTTTTGTTGGTGTTCAAGTACACTACATGGCAAATATACATTGTATGAGGCTAATGACCTTACCCAAGGTTACAAGTGGACAATTTCAAGGCAATCTTATTCTAAAAGTTATGGTTATAAATCACAGACAGGTTGGTAACAAGGCACTTCAACATCATCTTGAATCGTCCTATCAACCCATTCTTATTGTTATGCAGTTGGGTACAACCATTTTATATAGTGTAATATGAATAATTTTCAAGTATTGTTAATTTAATATACAAAATTAATATTATCATTGTGCACTTATCATATCCCAAAACAAGAATCTTCAACAAACAAAAATAGTTTAAAAAGTATACACATCATTATACTAGTTCATATCAAAAACCAACCAGCAGTGACATAACCAGGGGGGTGTCCGGGGGGGCAGCTTGCCCCCCCCCCCGGACCCAAAAAAATCGGGAAGGAGAGCAAAAAAATGGGAAGGGAAGAAAGGGAGGAAGAAGAAGAGAAAGGGCAAAGAAGAGGGAAAAGGCGAAGGAAAAGAGAAAAAGAAAGAAAAAGAAGTTAGAGAAAAGGGAAAAGAGAAAAGAAAAAAGAAAGAAACCATCATTTCATCCAAAAATAGGCGTTTTATAGCTAAAATAAACAAATTTGTCCATATATATTTGCGCGTGCTACGCGCGCGTTAATTTTTTTTTTTCCCAAGCCAGTACAAAAATCGGGAAGGCTCTTGAGTCTTGCCCCGCCGGACGGTCAAAGCTGGTTACGCCCCTGCCAACCAGCTGTATGATATTTATAATTATCTTTATAAATTTCCTTCAAAATAGGTACTGAACCAACTTTAATTTGGATTTTGTAATTAAAATGAGGTCATGTTCAAGGTTAATTATTTCTACAAAAAACAAGATATCAACAAAAACAGGAAATCCCCAAATCTCTCATGATGTACATTAATTGCTTGGAAAGTAATCCCAGGTATTTATTGCAGATTTTTACTAACTCTCCATACACCTTTGATTGTGGTATTTAATAAGGGTCTTTGGTTTAGGTCATGATGCTCTAGTTTGCAGTAATTATTTAGGGGTTTTCTGTTTCAGTCTAGAGCAGGGAGAACAATTAGCGCTAGCGGCGCGCGTGCCAAATTTGGCGCTTTGACAAATACTGATTGGCACTTAGAAATTCTCTAAAAACAAAGAAATACATTAGAAATACACTGAGAAATAGGCAAGTTTGGCGCTTTAATTCCCCTACATTTTTTCCATTTATGTGGCTCATTGTAAGGACTAGTTGAGAACCCCTGATCTAGAACTACAGTGTAGTGCTGTTTCACTGATCTTACATCGTACAGAGAGCTAGCTACATGTACTCACGCAAGGTGATTTGCCCAAACATTTGTAACCACAATATAATCCTTGAAAAATCATGAATACAAGCATTTCAATTGTGCCATGTAATATTTAATATAAATTTCTGAGAGGTGATCAGGGCATGCACAAATCTAAACTGAGCCTTATATTTTTGTCACCTTTAAAGTGCATAACGATGTCATGATATCCTAAAACAAATTTGAACTTCACGGAACTGTGCCTTTTATCCACAACAAACACAGATCTTTCTAATTTGATCGTAACAAAAGATTATCGAACAACACTTTGCTGCCGGGCTACTCCTGATATTTAGACTATGTTATCAGCTACTAGACCCGTATCTCACCTTAATTCGTGACAAATGCAGTTGACTTCTAGATAAATATGATTTGCTAAGCACTTCGTGTAACTTAAAAACATGTCAAATAAAACTTAGTTAAGTTTGAGTGAAGAGATTGCATCAATATCTAAAATGTGTCTGCTACCACATGCTCCCTTTTTGCCATTAGATTATCTACACAGTATTTACTAAATAAATAGAAATAAACTGGAATCCAAATACAATTGTATCTTGTACTGACAGAACTAATGGATTTAATAAGTTTGAGTGGAATAAGATTCAAAAACTAAATTCCCTATGCATTCTGAAATTTGCCAAAATCAAAGCTTGTTGAAATAATAAAACACCAGTATTTGCTCAGTTTAGAAACAAAATTTAATCTGCTAAGCAAAGACAAGCAACCAAAAATTGGTGGAGGGTCATTCAAAGTTTTGGCAAAAAATGCAGTTTTCAAGACTTTTTTGTTGACCTTTTTTGTTGTCTGTAGGTGTACAAGCTAATGGCATATGGAGACACAAGAATAGTGAAAAAATTTCAAATTACGGTAAACTGAATACAAAATTTGCATACCAAAATCAGTACAAATGTCATAGTATCCAAGTGCATGAGCTACTGTTTCATTGAATCTAAAATAATTGACTTCAATAATATTGTGACTTGACAATGACTCATCTTCCATGTGCAGCAGAATTTTACAGCATTACAAATAACTATGGAAAAAATATACGATGGAAACCATGGCAATACTATGTTATGTTGGAACACTTCAATACCAGCCGGTGGTTACGGGCGATGAGTCATCAATGATGCGCACCTGTATTATTGTGATGTCATCCTTTATTGTCATTCAGGTTTTATAAATAGTGATGCTCCCCATACCAAAAATAAATGCCATCAGATAGCCATCGGATAACCATCCGATGGTTATCGGATAGCTTTTTGGTAGCCATCCGAAACCATCGGCTACCCGATGTCTTCTTGATGGCTTTGTCCCTTGTTATCAGAAAGACATCGGGTATCCGATGTCTTTCCGATAGGTAACAGAAAGACATTTGCTAGCCGATGTCCAGCTGATGGCACATCGGGAAGCCATCAGGTAACTTAGTTTATCAAAACAGCTATCGGGAAGCCATCCAGAAACTTAGTTTAAAAAATAAATGATCATCAATATCAACGGGAAGCCATCAGCAAACTTAGTTTATGAAAACAGCTATCAGGAAGCCATCGAGAAACTTAGTTTGTAAAATAGATGACCATGCCATCGGGAAGCCATCGGGAAAAGCAGATGGCAACTATGGCACCATGG
>JXSR01S010713.1:110033-122592 GCA_000969725.1 Ophiothrix spiculata
CCTGGGTAGACGAGGGTTAAGATATAGGGTCTAGTTCAAATTAATTTGTAATTAACAATATACAAACCAATAAAATCAGCACAAACCTTTCTTCAAATTTTAGATATTATTTCAATGAAAAACCCTTTTTAACAGTGCTATCTTCCGTAGACAATTCTTAAATTTACCCATTTACCTAAGTAATAGGACATTGTTTTCTTCTAAATCAAACATGGGATTGAATTATTTGCATATGACTTCAGCGTAAATTTTAACAAAGCTTGAAAATGCTTTTAAACATGCCAGAAAATGAATACTAATAAATTGCATGTACCAAGTGATTAGGCCTAACTTTGATTTTTTTAAGTCAAAGATTTTTTTTTTTCAATTTACAGAACATTTCAACAGATTTCCCTGAATTATATACATGTATCTAGATAATGTGAAGTTCACTGAAATTACCTTGGTTATGAGCACCCAACCCCTGCCCAGACCAAATCCACAGACCCAATCACACAAATTAAAGGCCTTCACACTCTCATCTTCCTTAGTGATGATGTTGATGAGCATGAATCATACAACATTCCTGAATCTCCTAGGAGAATGGCCAATTGATGATGAAACTAATCATCAATCGATGAGTCAACATAATTTACCTGTTTAGCCCTTGCAAAATAAAACTATAGGCATATTCCATGTCATCTCAACCAACTAGTCCACCCCTCCAAAAAAGATGTCTTTCATTTTTGGTACAGAGACAGATACTAATGAGAAATGAAAATTCTGAAATCTTGAAGTCATAACTCCTTTTTGTTTGCAAGTTAAGGCACTTTGAAATTTGAGGGGGCTGGGGCGCGACAATAAAAACATGTCCTGAGCACTTCTTCAATTTTCAAATAATTCCATAATTTCTAAACTTATCATCTGACACCCATCCAAATTAGTATTCTTATAGAACTTTTTTATGTAAATTCATAATATATGCAATCAAGAGGCCATTGCATTGGATGTTCAATTTTAAAGTTAAAATTCCTCAAAGATGGCGGAAAATCATGGTGGAATTTTTGGCCATCTTTGAGCTGATTCTTACACACAGGATTGATGATTGAAACATCCCAGCTTTCAATTTAAATTAAGTGTATATTTTCCTTGAACTTGATAGTTCAATAATAATAGTAGCTTCAAAGCAAGCTACCAGACCTATGAATCATCCATCACTACCACCAAGTGTAAATTTATTTTCAAACCACTGCCATAATTCACTCAAGGTCTAAGTGCTATTTATAAATTAAAAACATAAAAACAATATATGTTCAAAGGTCATCACCATTCATCATCATTTCATTGGCTATCAACATCTGTTTGTGAAGTTCCACCAAAAGAATTAATAAAATGTTGTAAAACAAGCTCATAAAGTTTGCATTGGTGTGTCAAAGAATTGTTACATGTTTTAGATGACACTTGTTCAGTGTTGAAACAAGGAATTTACATCATTTTAAAAGTGTGTGAAATATTCTTTTCAAGGCTTCATTCCAATGTTTTTCTGGGGACATCTAATAATTTACCAATGTACTTGTGCAAGTAAAACATGCCTTTTATTTAAAAAAAAATGTTTTTTTCAGAACAATGTGTGTACACACATTCCAAAGAACATTTCAATAAGAGTTCATTATCACATTCTCCTTCAACTTTACAATATAGGTCATTCGTTTCAGAAACCATGACAAAAATTTCCATGGACTGAAATTTGTCCCTGTTTTAGATCAGTCAAACAGGCTGTATATCTGTTGAAATATTAAAGAAAGAACATTTAGATTTAGATTTGATAGCAGAATTACATTATTGTTTACTAAACTTTTATGTTTCTTTCTCCCAAAATGTCACCTATAGCCCAATGACTCCATTTAACCCCTCTTTCTCTCTCTCTCTCTCATGTTGTGGGTCATTCATTCCTTCATGAGGTAGTTGCTATGGTGACATGATGCATTTAACCACTATGGAAAATACTACAAACCAAAGCCCCAGAAGTTGCAGATATACCATCAACCTTTTCTCAAACAAAATGCTCCCGGGGGGGGGGGGGTACTTACATTGACGGAAGGTACGGGTATGTGCCGCCCTCGAGACCCCCTTTTCAAGCCTCTTCTTCCGCTCTCCAAGATGCTCTTTTCAAGATTACTTCAGTTCCGAAGACCCAATTTTCAAAGAAAATGACTCAAAAATGTCTTTTCTTATGTTTTCAAGTTAATTTTGAGCGATTTTCAGCTCAAATAGTCGTATTTTTATGGGAAAAAGGCAGTTCCTGAGACCTCAATCCGGGAAAAAATCAGTTCCATAGACCCTATTTTTGACCAAAAATCTGTTCCGCAAGACCCTATGTTCGATATCGCGGATCTCACATACCTACCAATTTTTTTCGAGTACCCCCCCCCCCCCGGGAAATGCTCCTTCTAAAATTGTGCTTTTGATGAGACTGGTTTTGCAGCATGCTGGTATAGGCCCTACATATAGATGATTCAGCTTAAAAGACTATTTTTTCACATTATGTTGAACTCTTTTTCCCTATATGCCTCCTACAAAACAGAATTACTGCAACATTTCAAATACAGACAATATAAACAATTGCTATTTATAATTTGATCAAGTACTCCATGTTGGACTGCTGCTTTCTATATTGACTTTGAAATCAAGTCGCTTAAACCATTGTAAACATGCTGTGGATTGCCCTGGTAAATATGGGACCTCAGTGGTGCACATAAAAGAAGTCAGGGAGTTAAGTTGCATATGGCATTTGATCAGTTATATACTGAAAGATTTAAATATGAAACATTGTATATAATATTTCATGAAAACATCTTGTATTTTTCCTAAACATTCTATGATGGTTTCACAAATCAAAGCAAACTAGCCATGATGCTGTATAAATTTCTTTGAAATGAATTCACCAAATTCCAGTCCACAAAAATGTTTAATTGGCCCCCGCCCTGTTTTAGAATTTTGTATTTGGGAAGTTTCTGCACTTTAGGGACATATTTGATCCTATTTATAATTTGTATTATATTATGGAAAACAGCTATGTCATAAGAGTTGCCTTAGATGGGACCCATTCCAGAGGACCCATCTAGGCCTACATCTGGCTGGACCTATTCACAACTTTGATTTTAACAGTGAAATTTACAGTGGTAATATATGAAAATTATGAAAGCTGGGTAGGCCGTTGGTATATGTTTTGATTTAAATAAAAGTATGATTTGAGTAGTAGAATAAGGCAAATGTCATTGATTACTGCCAGCCCTGGGGTGTTGATCAAATATTGCCTTTCAAGATGTCAAATGTAAATATATGGACAAGTTGTTATAAGTTGCAGTCAAGTTTTCCTGTTAGAATTGAGCTAATAAAAGCATGATATTTTTTCCTCAATACTTTTAATGCTCCGAACACACTTGGTAGCCCTATACTTTGACCCTGCGTGGTTTCTTATTGAATCCTTTAGGCCTTTAGTTGGACACTTTTTAAGACTGGTTTAGGGCTGTTCAAACTTGTGCAACTTTTAAATCACATTGATAGTTCTAACGTTCAGTAGATATTTGGGACCTAGTGATAAAAGTAGGCCTTTATGTTTTCCTATAAATTCCGTCAACTTCTTGATTTGCATAAGGAAATGGTCAAAACATGTAAAGCGACTTGCTTATCAATAATTGAAAAAAAAGAAAAGAAAAACTTCCTACTTCATATGAAGTGGTTTCAGTAGCATATTTATTCCTGTTTAATGATTTAATCAATGAATCATTTATTCCTTCCCATTACTTTCCAGACACCCAGTCTCCTAAAATACTTCTCAATTTCAAAACGGATACATTTGCAGTTTTAATTTATGTGAATGAGTTTTGTTACACCACACAGGGCATGTGATGATGAAAATAAAATGGAGTCTTGTTTCTCATAAGGTAACTAATTACATTACAAAGGAATTTAAATCAAACATGGCAAGGTCAGGTAAAATTACCTGTAAAAGAGCTCTGTAAAATACAGACATTTTTGTAACAATGGCTTGCTGTTTGGAGTAGGCCTAAACAACTTGATGTATTTGAACTTCATTAGGCTCTGGTCATTAATTTCAATAGGATAAATTGAATATTACAAGCTTAAAAAGCTGATTTGAAAACTATGCAATACTTGCTTGCGAATCTTAAAATCTTGATGTTTCATGTTGAAAGTTTGTGGTAGACCAAGTTTGTTACATCTACTGTAGAAAGTAAATGATGACATTATTTACTTTCTACAGTAGAAGTAAATGATGACATTTTTGTTCTGAAATTCACTAGTTTGGATTATTCTAAGGCAAAAAAAAAATTGTTTGATTGGCGTAACATAGAAAATAAAATAGGGTAGGTAGGTCGGATTTTTTTTTTTTTTTTTTAATTTTTTTTTCTAAGTCTATGTTTCACATACAAGAACACTATATATGACACATATACAAAAACATCTTCACTTTTTCTGTAACACATCTTTTATAAATTTGTCATTTTGAATGTCCTACAAGCCATATCTTGGGCTCCCATGAATCGATTCCAATTAAATTTGGGATTTGGAGGTTTTTTGCCAATATCTAGGGTCGGTGGTAAAATTAGGGTAGGTCGGCCGGTTACGCCAATCAAACAAATTTTTTTTAGGCCTAATGAGCAAACCTACACAATTTCAACATACTGAGTTATTTCTATTAAAGGTGAAGTTATTAAAAAGATTTTTAAAGGTGAAGTTATTAAAAAGATTTTATAAATTTCTTAAGTAATTACATTAAATTTAATCATTGGCGAACAATATTGTGAAAAATTAAGACATTAACTTCTTCAACTTTCCTGCTTCCGTTGAACATTCAAATGTACTACTAATAGTACTATAGAATAATTGATATTATAGATCTAAAATTCCACAGAATCAACTTCATGCAGGATAATCAATGGCAATGCCTTCGCTATAAATCTGATGAGATAATTACTGGTCACAGACTGCAAATCATCAGCTGTTGCTACCCATGATGGCCAGCCCTTATTCCGGAGTCTGTGGTCAAGCTTTCATAGCTGGGATATCAAGCGTAGATCCCATCATTGGACCATCAGTTACAATTCATAAACACAGGATGTGTGTATGTTTTCATATTGAATAAAAATAGAATTTGATTGGGCACTAATGAGGATTTAGGAAATTGAAATTATGGATTACATAAATACACAAAAACAAGTAAACATTTTAGGACATTTTGTACAAAAATCAGATACTGTATGAACACTGGAAAGGCACTGAATGAATCAGGCTGGCATCATGCTTGATGAACTGAAATCACATGTAGACTGACGTTCCAAAAGAATGATCTGTTTTAGTTCATGAGTTAACAAGAAACCTCAACGCCGCGCTCCCGTCTCCATTATTAACTGCTTATTCACAAACATTCAAAACTAAATGTATGGTATACTGTGGAGCTCGTGTGGTCTAGTGGAACAGAGCAGGACTCCGAATCAGTAGGTCGTGAGTTCGAGCCCCGTTACGGCCAACGGGTTATGTCCTTGGGCAAGACATTTAATCCTAATTGCTTCGTCGACCCAAGCGTTATCATGGGTAGTTACTAGGAATATACTCAATAGGCGCCGTGCTTGTAGGCAGCCGCATAAGTTGGTTATATTCTATTGGTAACGGAATAAATGTAAAGCGCTTTGATCAATTCTGGAAAAGCGCTATATAAGCACCGACATTTATTTATTTATTTATTTACTTAATTTAACAACAGATAAGTATACTCTGGGACCAGGATAAGTAATGACAACACTGAAAATAAATTGGCAAATTATATTATCAAATGTTAGCCTGCAAAATGTTGACTTAATAAACAACGTTTGAAGTAAGAAAATAATTTTACTTGTCCACCGGACAAGTAGCATATTTATTTTACTTGTCCGGACAAAAATCTGCTTGCCCAAATTTTTTTGGTTCAATTTTTGTATACAAAAATAGAACAAAAACAAAGTATTACACAAATTTTGCACAGCTAGTAAAAGCTGCAACTGTTTGTTAGAACTTTTAGAAGATAAATGTAGTAACACTGTTACAAAAGTAACTTGTAACTAATTTTAAATTCAGCATTCCCAATCTTTTCTTGTTCATACTCAATAACATACGGAACGCTGGCGTTTCTTCTGGCTTATTGGCAGCGTCACTTGCTTCCTTCTCGCGCTTATGTTTCACGCTTTTTTCATGGGATGTTATTGTATCCAGACGCAAACTTTTGCTGCCTTTCGCGAGGCTAGACGACACATCGGCCTGCCCAAAGGCGTTATCCTTAATCTCCAGCTTCATTGACAGACAACCACGGTCTGCCATCTTTCCAACTTTGCACAAATTTTCTCTCACGTTTTTCCTCGTACGCAGCAGAATTTGCCCCCTTTTCAGCTGGTCTCTCGTTTACCAAAAGCTCAGCTGTCTCGCCATTCTAAAAATATCGTTGAACCCCTGCCTACTGGTACTGGAATATTCAGGTTGATAATGACAACAAATACGGAAGCAATGCAAGCACGTGGAAAATATTCTCGTAATAAGAGACCATAGTTCAAATATAAGGCAGCGTAATACATGCAAGCGATAACGAACGGATGTAACAGAGACCAAAGCCTCGATCTTCAAAGTTCAGTATTAGTATACGTAAATATACGAAATGTGAAATTGGTAGTTGCCGATGCGAATGTTTGAAACGTAAATAGAAATCAACATTTCGGCATCACAGTCAAGCTTCAGGAGTTTCCCTAGTACATTCGCCGATAGCGGCGATATGTTGGATTTATTTAACTTTTTCTCTTGGTCTAAACCATCGAATTTGCGGTCATTTTGTCAGAAATATTGGAACACGATATTGCATTTTGGACCCAATAAGCTTATGGAATACTGTTATACAGTTAAGTATGTTTGATTTTCACTTGTCCCTCGGACAAGTGCTCACTTCAATTTCACTTGTCCGGCACAAATTTTAGTCGTCCCGGACAAGCGGACAAGCGCTTACTTCGAACGTTGCTAATAAAAATAGGGCCTATCCAAATATGATCTAATGAACACAATTTAACTGGCTTCACTACAAATTTCATTAGCATAACTAATGTTAATTTTAATGTTATAAACATACTCACCAATAATTGGTATGTTGAAGTCTCAGGTTGAGTTGAATGAAATCCACAATATTCCAAAATGTCACTTCTGGCTTGATATGTTCCTAAATGATTGGTAGTTCCAGTATATTCCTAATCAAAAGCAATGTAACTAATAAATAAAATTCAATATCCCACGATATCACTATCAAAGTACATCTAGCTAGGGATTAATTTGTCACCAGAAATGAGATATCCACTATCAGTGGTAAAGTGTTTGTAAATGTACGGAATCCTTGTGCATGCTTTAGCAAATATATCACTATCAAAATACACAGGATTAAATTGTCGGTAGAAATACTAGAAATGAAATCCCACTATCAATATCCACAGTAGGTAAAGTGTTTGTATTATGTACTAAACCCTTATGCAAGCTATATTCCTGGCTATGATTCCAGCAACAAAACAAGAATGTGTTACCACTCTGCTGTCTGCTCAGTAAATGGCAACTTATCAATGGACTCACTGGTATCAGTGGTGTATTGACTAGACTAACACAAAGACTTCCTGTTTGGTATATAGTTTACATGTGATATGATGACTTTGAAAAGACTATTAATAATATTGATGATCATAAATAAATTTAAGAGTGTGTGCCTTTTCCTGTCTCCAATATATCTCTTTCTATATCACTTTATCTTTGAATTTTATGGCCAAAACTTATTGATAATAAATATTTATCTGGTGGCATTTATTTATTTTCTTGTTCATCATTTTCAGAGCCAATTATAAGCTTGTAATTCAAAAATCCAAATAAATAATTCACTGACCAAAAGAACTTGGCATTAAAAAAAGGAACAAGTTTGATTTTCAACTTATTGTATTTTCTAAACTAGGTTATATATATTACATGTATGATGTTTTCCTGCTGGGCCCAAAGGGGCTTACAGGATTATGCAGTTATGCTGAAAATTTTCAAAAACTAACAGATTTTACATTTAAAGGAGCATGGTCCGATTGCCTCAACTTTTTTTCAATTTTTTTGACATTTTGGTACCAAAATATTTCTCATAACCTGTGTGAAATTTCACAGCTGAGTTATGTTCCGTTTTGGAGATATGTATGAAAATGTGTCTAATTATGGTAACCATAACTAATTTTATACAGTAACGTATAGGCGGCTCTGAAATACAAAAATGCACATAAAATTAAAGCGGTTTGATCGATTTGGCTGAAATTTGAAACTTAGATTTCTTTAGTAGTTATCTTTCATATGACATTGAAAACTAAATTTTGAAAAATCGGACCAAGCTCCTTAACAGGAAAACAACAACCAAAGATAATTGGCACAGGGATATGCACATGAACTGCAAGCCACATACAAAATGGGGATCTTTATTGTGTTACAAGTTAGCATCATAACTTAAAGTTCTTGAATGGGGACTACAAACTTGATACCCATTCTGTGCTTATATTGCCATTGATTAGAATATTTTTAAAACTTAATCCTAATATATTAGTATTTTCCTAATGATGTAAACCAATATTTTTGAACCCTAAATCCATGACACATTCCACTATACATTTATTTTTAAATTATTTTATTTTCATATATGTATGTATCCAATGATAAGGTTTCCAGAGTTTAAACAAGTAGAACTCAGGTTTACGCGATGCATAAGATATGTTCCCGCCGAATGTGGAGATCAGCAATGCACACTGAACTGAACTCCTGTGATCTTGATGACCTTGAAGTGACCTCAAAAATTTTTGGCATCAACAATCGATCCTGCCCTCCCAAGTTTTAAGTCTGTACACCAAGGTTTACCACATTTTACCCCCTTTGACCTTTAATGACCCCTGATGACCCTCTATGACCGTTCAGGAACGTGCGACCTTCAGTCTCTGAGAGAATGTAGGTTAACATTTGGGTTAACATTTTCTGCACAGACACACGCCCATTTTATAGTCCACATCCCGAACTCATTCGGCAGGGACACAAATGCAGACGGTGGCGGTCACGATTTACTGTCATCTTTCATCCCATTCAAATAACATGTAAATGGGAAATTCAAATTATTTTAATTTCTTTATATTATATAGATTACTATTTTTTTTTTTCAACCATTGGAATTCAACATCGAACTCCACTCTTAAGTACTATAAAAAAATTGTTTTCCATTGAAATTATTGTGTGACGTCATTTCGCCCATAGCGGTTATTTTTGAAAGCACTGTTGTAACTCCAAGAAATTCACTAGCTTCCGTTACCACACTGAAAGTGATCTCGTCCGCAGAGCAAATCTATTTCTACCATTAACCCAGGTGCAACATACCAAATATGAGTGCAATATTTACCCAAACAGAGCACTACATCTAACACAAGATATCAGCTGGGCCTATTATTACAGCCGGCAGTCAAATACTGAACAAATATATGGAAGGGTTAGTAAATTAATAACACTTAGAACCCAACAATACCTTGGGCATGCCATCTGCAAATAATTGAAGACATTTATCTTTAATTCAAATGTCAAATATTCTTGCTTAAAAGCTACTTCTAAACACCTGATTGTTTTATCATAACAGTATTTTGTATGTAATTTTCAGAACAAGTACACTTTTAGGTCCAATCCAAAATTTTAGGGTTAGCGTTAGGGTTGGGTCATGGTTAGTGAGTTACTGTCAGGTCACGGTTAAGTGAGTTACTGTCAGGTCACGGTTAAGTGAGTTACGGTTAGGTTATGGTTAAGGTCAAGAAAAGTTTTGACACTAAGTTTGAAATTTTACTTTTTTGCTATGTATTTTGCCAGCAGTCCTGATAACATTTGTTAGAGAATTTCTAGACAGTTTTTGAGTGCAACACTAACAATCAGCCTTCCATACATAACCATTTATACCAAATGACTTCATGACTCCTAACATGTTACAACCTCGGGCAAAAAAGTAAACTCAGGGGGAAAACTATGTAAAAAAGTTAAAAACAAACATAATCTAAATCGACAGAATGACAGCAGGCCTACAGGCTTTCTATGTTTAAAGTAAATTAACTCACGCAGGGAGACAGACTCCCATAGCATGTGAGAAGATGGATATAAAGGATGCCAAATTCTGCTCCTAGTGTGATGTCCCATAGCAACATATGGAGGCAATTTTAGAATGTGATTGAAACATGAAAAGAGAAACTGTAACTGGGAGCAAATGCAAAACAAAAAGTTTGATACAGGAGAACTTTCACAGTTTTTAAATGAATATTGAACAGACAGAGGGTTTCTAATATTTCTACAACATAGCTGCATTATAGTGATTTGCACACAGCGTGATCAGGACATTGAACCCCAGTCGGGAATAAATGCATTTCATATTACGATTTTGTTCCAAATCAACAAGAAATTGTTTTCTTGGCACCAAAAATTACACACAAAACCATATAATCATTGACATTTAAAATGGGTTTTTAATAAGCGTCTCGATTGTTAATTTAATTTTATTTATTCATTTTTTGGTTTTGGTTTGTTATTTTCTTCTGAAGGCAATGAAATTTGTGGTTGTTACAAATGCGATAATCATAGTCACCTTGGTATTTTCAGCTTTTTCATTAATTAAAGTGGAACTTGATGCCTCAGTGTGATGCATGTGACTAATTTCACAATACTCTGGTCTTGAATATTGGCTAATATTTTGTAAATAGGCCTATCTAATTTTCTTTACTGACTCCAGGGAATAATTTACCTTCACTTTAATATTAAGTACACCAATTAACAGAACAATGCTTCAATGTAAACAGGGCCATTGATTCCAGTTAATTTGACACCAATGGTTCTAAATGGCGTAATCGGTCATAAAATTAAACACAAAATTGTCTACATTGGGCTAGACTAGTGCAATGAATTAGGCATGAAAAAATTACCTGGCAAATTGCAGCCCCAAAAAAGTAAAAGTCCTTGTTTGATCATTGGCTTATTTTACAGTACCTTGATCATTTAAAGCAATACTATAAGATTTTGATTAAAAATGGTTTATAGTAAAAACAGCATAAAATGGAGGAATGTGACTATCTAAAATGTTTTCAAGTGTATTTTGTGAAAAAGTTGTTTTGCCACCAAAAACTGGATAAAAAGCACATGCATGCTTTCCTATACTAATACATGTGGAATTAAATTCGGGATCCCGAATTAAATTCAACAAATGACCATAACAGAAAAAGTAAGCATCTTTGAGCCAAATCGTTTGGAGGGTATTCATATCTACCAAAAACAAACCCAATAAGCCCAAAAAATCAAAAGTCATGGGTGACAGGTGGCGCTTCATTGTTAACACTTTATAGTATTGCTTTAATTCACTTATTTTTTACATTGAAACTTGCAAATGAGTACTATCTAAACATGATTTGTTTAAAAGCTTTTGGGAATAGCAAGCAAACCCCAGTTTACAACTTTCTTGGCCTAAACCTAAACAACAAATAAACTGAAGTAGCTTGAGAAAAGAACAGTTAAGTTAAAGGCATATAAGCCATATCGTACATAGAACATTCCACTTTTCATAACATACAAATATTACCATAAGTATATGCATTTATTCAAAGATAAGTCTTTAAATGAATCTTAAAGCAATACTATAAAGTGTTAAAAATGAAGTGCCCCCTGTCACCCATGACGTTTGATTTTTTTGGGCTTATTGTTTGTTGAATTAAATTCGGGATCCCGAATCTAATTCCACATGTATTAGTATGGGAAAGCATGCAAAACAATTTTTTTCACAAAATACACTTGAAAACGCTTATAGATAGTCACATTCCTCCATTTTATGCTGTTTATACTATAAACCATTTTTGATCAAAATCTTATAGTATTGCTTTACGCTTATTTCCATCTCTCCTATTAAATCAAATTTATCCTCCTATGTTGACCAGTAAGTAATGTAAGTCACCTACCTCAAAGTAATCTCACAGGATGTAATTCAAAAGAAGAACTTCAAATGGTCTTCCAAATGATGTTCTCTACACTGGCTTTGGCAATGACAGCTAGATGTCGGTATAATATCACGTAAAGAAATAAATGGAATTCCATCAACCCCAAAAAGAGTTAAGTAGCCCTTGTTCTTGTCCTTGCTAAAAGTAGTATACAAACATCCCAATAGTTGTTGTCAGTCCTGTATCTATTCAGATAAAATGACATTATAAAAACCAATACCACTATCATGGATTATCAATACTTGATCAATAGGATATATGGATTATTGATTAAGGTCAATCGGACACTTAGTGCAATAAACAATGCCTCTAAGCTTGTTGCTCTTTTATGGAGGAAGTCCTTTGTATCTCAGAATGCCTGCACTTTGGTTTTCACCTATTTTGCCCTTAATTAATGGCATTATACTGCATATAATAAATTAAAACTTTCATATTAATTCTAAAATAAAAACAAACATGAATACTCAATTGAGCAAAAA
>JXSR01S010715.1:25584-38724 GCA_000969725.1 Ophiothrix spiculata
ACCACCAATATTTGACAGGTGTTACCACATTTAGTGTTTATTAATATATTCAAAGCTAAAATATACCAAACTTGTCACTTAAAAATTGACCATTTCATTATCCACAAGGGAGAAGCAGATTTACCATAGACCTTTGCACTGGAAATGATGTTGTAGTTGGTCTGGAATTTAATATTGTAAACAAAATGCATCAATGCAAAACCATGCAGTTTTTACTTTAAGAAAAAAATAGTTTTCTTGGATTATAATTAAGATAGAAATAAATGAATTACAGCCACCATTGAAATTTGGTATCTACTGAAGATACACTCAACTGAAATAAAAGACAACATGGTTTTTCTGCTATCTACTGAATATTCCATCCTTTAAAATTACAAAAAAACTTACTTGCTATCAACTAAAGGATAGCATTAACTAAAAAATTTAAGTGAATTGATGTCTACCACAAAAGTTAGCATTGTAGTGGAATTGCAGCTTTATTTATGCAAATGACAATTTATTGAAAAAATTGTCACACCACTATATCAATTAAATAATATGCTGATTTTCCTGTTTTCTGAGATGTGGATATTTTCATCGGACAGTAAAAAGTGATGATTTACACATGAAAAACCATAGTAGCAGCATGTCAGAATATCAGACAAGTGAACTATTTTTAGCTGTGATTGATACTAAGTGATACAGGTTTTTATTTATATGAATTCATTAGTGCGGATTTAGTTCACCTTGCGTAAGAGAATAATGAATCATATGAAACAGCATTCTGAACTCAGAAAAACATTGAAGCTGGCAATCTTATTTTAGAACAAGTTTATGTTTACACAAACAAATCCTGAAGGAGCATAAATCACTTATCTTATACACATTGACAAAATGACAGAGAGCCTTGCCTGACAACATAATTGCTTCAATAAATGTGTCTATATTGCTTGTCAAAAAAACCACACACAATCCAATTTGATGAAAAATTCTGCGCAGGAGTGTTAATGATTTAGCCATAGGGAGTTTTCAAAAGGTTAGACTATACTTTCAAGTTAAATCATATAAAAACTACAGCTTTCCTGTAATCAGATGGGAAAGTGACATTCAAGTCATGAATGAATTTCGCATGATTGAAAGTTATTTTCTATGAAATAAAGAAACTGTGATGACTCTCTTGAAAATACAGACCATTAAAAGCCCTTGATTGGTTACCAGACCAACAAAATTCAGGATTTGTATTCCCAAATATTATATCCTACCACTGTTTACAATAAACCAAAGGAAAAGCTTGTGGGTCCGTGTGGTCTAGTGGAACAGAGCAGGACTCATAATTGGAAGGTTGTGAGTTTGAGCCCCGCTAGTGCCAACGTGTTGTGAACCTGGGCAAATCACTTTATCATACTTGCCACGCCGACCCGAGCGTATTGGGGAGCTGTTTAGGGGGGAATATCACAACCTAAGTGCTGATAGGTCTGCGCCTTTGGTCATTGGCCACAAATGGCCTAGTTTAAGAAGAATTGGTTCTGACGATTCCCTTGTTATGGCGTAATAATAATGGCCAGCGCTTTGTATCCACTGGAAAAGGCGCAATATAAATGCCGGAATTATTATTATTATTATTTAAAGACATCAAGTTGAAACTTCAAATCATGGATTGGAACTCAACACTCAAACATCCCATAACCGTATGCATACAAATGAATAGAGAAAACAGAGACAACGGCTTGAATGCTTGAATTCATGGGTTTCAGATACATATTTCTTGACAAGTTTTATCTGGAACAGCACTATCATGTGAACCATGTGAACACCCTATCATCTCGATAAAAGTCAAGAGTAAACATACTCAAAATCATAGACGAGCAGATCAATATTGAACTATCTCTTTCTGGATTGATACTGCCATGTGAACACCTATCTCCATACAATCAATCAGAGCAAATACAGATACTCGCTGGAAGCCTTGAATGAGCTGATGGATTTGAGGGGATGTCATTGACACAGATAAAAACAAAACAACTGTATTTGTGGCGAGGAATAGGCCGGCAGTTTTCTCAGCCATACAAGCTTAATGACTCGCTTCATCCTACCATTAAACCGTCAAAAACACAGATTCTTTTACAAGATTTGTGGTAGCCAGCTCTGAGCTGCATACTTTAGACAGCCAAGAAGTACTAAACAGTGTTTACTGATAAGGAGTTGCATGGTTATCCTTTCATATGTCTTGTCTGTGTGGATTATATGATAATTAATAAAGTGCTTGTTGACTTCTTGCAAATAAGTTTTCGTTACTGTTAGGCTAAAACATTATAAATATGGTTGACCCAATCAGTAAACGCCTCTAACATTTATTAATAAAGGTTCAAAATAATTGAAAATAAGATAATTTTGATCTTGAAATAAATCTACATATATTACTAAGCAGCCAAAATGTTTTATACAAACTACTAAAAGACACTTTTTCCAAATATTAGAATTTATAAATTAAAAGAAGTACAGAGAAAAATTATTTAACTTGACATTGTTTTATCCCACCTTTATACAGTATGCAAAAGTCAAACAGCAATTTACTTAAAAGTAACAAGCCATCTAAATTGAGTCGGACTTGTAGATGGCAGGAAGTAGAGCTGTCATATTTTATATGCGCAATATTTAACAACTGTCAAAAGATTAATGTATCAAGTATGTCAAATATTTGTCCATAATGGAAGGCTTGAAATAATGAAAAGAAAACATAGCAATGTTGTCTGGCAAGAGCAGAGTACTTGAGGACAGCTTGAAATGGGAGGGGTGTTTCAATGTTGTTAAATATACTAAATCAAATTCAACAAGTTGGACACACTTTATATTTTGAAACACTGAACAACAAGTACAATAATTATAGATTAATAACTGCGTATTACTTGATGCGAGTGAAAATGTACAACAATAATGCACCGAGTGCTGAAGTTGGAGTTGCCCAGAGGCGCAGGCGAGTGAGTTGGACAAAAGCACAAGGTGTATTATTTTTGCCATACAAGCACGAGCATGTTATGCATACACATGGAATTGTACAACTTAATATGTGATTAAGCAGTGTGCAACTATATGAGATTAATGAATACATTTAAGTTACCAACTGTCCAATTAGATTTACAATTTCAACGCAGAGTGTATGAAAATACATTATTGCATCTTGAATTCTAAGAAATGAATACTATGGTTATTTTTCTGTATTTTGATAGTCCAACACCTAAGTGCCAAGCAAATTTAGAAAGTCATATTGTGACCATTAATGGCTTCTTTTCTTCTCTGTGAACAAACAATTTGAAACTCCATATTTGATACATCATAAAAATGATGGCTTAAAACAAAATTAAGGGAACTTCAACTTGCTTTTATATGACAAAAGGCTTGCAGCTATATGTGATGATGGAGACAGTGTAGATTTAATGTGCCATGATGATGTAAGGAGACCTTTTGAGAAAGAACTTGCATGGTTATCTACCACAGATAAGAGCAAAAAAGGTTTCAGTATGAGTGCAATTGGAAAAAATGGTGACAAGAATGCACTTAGTAAATAAACAGAAAAGAGATCATCGTTGCAATATGTTAAATGAAAACGTTCGTGGTTAAAAACAGGATTTCTATCTTTCTATCATTTCTGTTTGAAAGCAATAAACCAATGAGAAACATTACTTATTTAATCTAATTCTTATCACCTTTGAAGTTCATAAAATTTGATATTCTCATCTTCTGAAAGTTACAACAATATTTCATATCAAAAAATGACATTTTTGTTTGCTATCAAACTTTGATGTTATAAACTCTTGACATTTTTGTCACAAATGTAGGTTGAATTATCTACAACTTATGTAAAGACACCATAAGAATTAGCAACTGTTTATGTATTACCAATGGTTTTATGAGTTATCTACTTGTATTAAAGAAAGCTGTCTATAGCTAAGATTATTTAGAAACTCATACTTCATTATCAATAAGTGCTTTCAGTGACACAGATATAAAAACATGTAATCACAAACCACATTATCTTAATCTAGAACAAAATTTCCAAATGATTATTCTTTTCCAATTCTGTTTACTTGTTCCTCAGAATTGCTAAATTCTGTCATACATATTCCCAACAGAATAAACGTCGAACACTTGACACACTCCAGTGTACTATAAACAAGTCAAATATATATTTACTATCAATATATAGTTCTGTTTCCAACTGTCAATTTCTTCATAACAAGCTATCAAATTTTGATGTTATAAACTCTGTCATACAGTTCTATTTTGAATGTAGAATGCAATAAACTATATTTTGAAATATTCAACAACACAACAGCTTGACCTATATTTGACAACTTTCATCTGTTATTTTATTCCATGTTTTTGAAGAGCTAAATATTTATAGAACTATAAATAGGGAAATCATAAAAGCATTCTCTTTATTTCTTCCTCCATAAAACAGAAATACATATTGCACAACAGAATAATTAGAACACCGTAGACATCAATGCATTCAGCTTTATTGTTTCTATAAACATTTTCTACATTTATACAAATGTATCTAGAAAGTTATTTCAATTAATGCTCCAGTTTGCTTAAATTTAAATATCCTGGAGCATACAGGTTTTCATTTTAACTCTATTTCAACTTGAGCAAAAGCTCAAGACACAAATGTTGATATCAACACTATTCATTTTAACAGATATCAAGATAAGATTTGTTTTTGTTTTGTATTTTACAAAAGGAAAATATTTCTAAGACTAAACAACTAAAAACGATTTAACTATGTTTAATTTCTCAGTGTAAGTATCAAAATAAAATATGTAATTAATTGGTAAATTGGCATCACGTCATATCAGTATACTCGCACAATCACACTAATTGTCATAAATAGGGTTATTAATGTTTGACAAAATGTATCATGGTAATTCATTTTGACTGCTACAATGGATAATATGGTTCAATCAGACAATCCAGTAATATAATCTTATAATTTTAAATCTTACAAACGAACACATAAAACATGATTCTTTTTAAGATGATTCATCAGATAAAAATGACTTCTGCGAAAATTTCAAATGGGTTACATATTTCAACCTATATGAGTAAATGTGCCAAATCTAATTGATTTATCTACGATGAATCTAAATTTGGGATGCATATATCAAAGCACACCTAACCTGAATTGCTAGAAACTGACATTTAAAACTATAAGAAATATATATATATCCAAAAAGATATTTATCAACAGCCAGAAACTAATTTCTGTTTTGAGAACTGTATTGTCGGCAGTTTGAGCCCTGCTATAACAATAGGTCCATGGTAAGGATATTTAATCTTGGCTGTTAATTAGTCAACCTTTTTATTGCATTTGAAAGATCTGGACCAAGTGGAAAATAGATAAATTGCTACAAACCTGCCATCATACACATACAAACATACATGCCACCGGTGCATCCATATTTGCAATAAATACATTAAATGTGCAGCCTTGATAAGATATTATCGGCCATACTACAATCCCTAAATATCTACCTTATACATTCGAGTACAATCATCTGAGAGAGGAAACATGCTAATTCATGTAAAGCATTTTCTCACAGACATTTTCATTATCATTCATTTTACTCAAGAGACACTTTTCAAACATTTTCCAGATATGTAGGAAGCATATTAAATTGATTGCTTAAAACCAAATCCCAAGTTTCTGGAGTAATATTGAATAAGCGAGTTATGATTTTAGAGTGCATCTTTAGAGACTATTTGATGTAGTAAGACAGGCATAAAGAATTACTTCCCATTTTTACCAGATTTAGGGATACTGTAAAATGGTTTGCAATTTGATTACCTGTTTATTGTTACATTATGTTTATAAAATGCATACTTCATTGATCATTATTTCAATACAAATATTAGATTTCTAAAATATATTAGCTGACTGGTTCCTTTGAGTAAATTCTTCTTATAAACAAATATATGATTATAATTTAAATTACTACCAGCTTAGACTATGGTCACAATACGTTGTACGAACAGTTATGAGCAGCATTTAGTCCGTTTAGAAGGAACAAAGACAACCAGCAAAGCAAACAGCTAGGGTGCCACATGGTCCTTCTAGGCACACTAAACACTGCTCGTAACTGTTCGTACGACGTATTGTGACCATAGTCTTAGTAGGCCTACAGCTTTTTCAAAGATTCATATTCAAGTTCACCAGAAAGCATTTGGACAAAATTATACAGCTGTATTACTATGGTTACAATAAATTAACAATTAAAGGGATTAGCCTAGATTCCACTTACAATTAAAACTTATGGAAATGCTCTAAATAAAGCTTAAAGTGTAGCAGAATCCAAAAAAAGTGCAACAATTTACACAGAAATGGCTCAAATTGAGAGATAATCAATTTGACATATATCATTCTGTGATGGTGTGACCATCCAGTGTTTTCCAAAACATAATTTTGTACATGTACCTCAGGTGGATTTACAAGATAAAAGATCAAACAAAACTCCTGGAGATAATTTCATACATATTAAAAGAGAAACAATTTCATCAAAAATAATTTGTTTACCCATCACAGGTGTAGAAACAAGATCTCAAGATTTGTGCCGGCGGTAAAAATCAAAGTTGGTAAAGAATTGCAATTTTCTCCAATATTCCTCAAAATCATGGAAAACTACTGGTAGGTTATATTACTATAAACATGTTCTATTGATTCGTGTGAAAAATATGTAGGTAAAAAATTAGTTGGAAGAATCTAGGCCAGTCCCTTTAAATTTGAAAGGCTAATCACAACTTGAATGGTATTTACTGAGATGAAGTTCTCTGATGATAGGACAAGCACATGGGTGATAAGAAGTGACATTAATTGCTTTCTTTCATATATTAATGCTTGATATCTTTCAAGTTTAATTTTGTCACTTCTAGAATTCTTTTCAAACAAATAATATAAGAATTCTTACTGAGCTTTAGTTCAATATGGATCGTATAATATTGAATCCTATTTACAGAGATGCCAGTATGTATCACTGAATCCTGAAAATGTACGTAAATTTTGGCAAATACTGAAAAAAAGGCTGCAAATATATAAAAACGCATACATTTGGAAAAAAAACAACAACCTGAAATCCTGTTAAAACAAGAAAACTGGCATCTCTGTATTTATGAAACATGAGTATGTTAACATGTTTATTTGTTTTCTAATGGAAAACATAAAAATATATTCAAAAAGAATTATTTTACTTTTTGACCAAAACGATACCTTCACACACTTTGGGAAAATATTACAAAATAAATTTCAGAAAATACAGAGAAAATGCATTTTCTTTATTCAAATTTGTGATAATACATAGTAATATAAAACAGCTTGACAGCTAATAATGTATGCACAATGTTATCAAGATGGGTGATAGGTGTCATTGATGAATATTCAGCAACAGGAACATTTTACAGGCTTCTTACCAACACCAAAAATGACCAAAAATATGACAATTTTTTATGAAATCAATATGAGTATATTCATATCATTTCTGGATATTGAGCCATCAATATTTATCATGACAGGTTAAGATAACACAGTTCATATACCTTGATGAATATGAAAGCTTATCTAAAACATCACTATCAATTTGGGCATAAAATGCAACATAGCAAATACTCTTGTCATTTTTAATATCAGATGTCAGAAATGAGGAAACGATGCCTATCCCATGCAACAAGTATTCTGTCTTGAAATGTTTTGAATGTTTTCCTTTTTGCAATATTGTCTATGTCATCAAATTGATATCAAATTATAGTTTGAATGATCGCACTTTCTACAAATCAACAATTTTGATAAGGATTTTTGCCAAAAAAGGAAAGAACAAACACATAATCTTGATTCTATATCTTTCTATCCAGCTACAGTAATACAAACCACATGCTTGTAAATGTGTTAATTGGAATTCAATTTGTTTCTAGAATAAAGCTTTTCTCTTCTGTATGCTGAATGTCCTCCAGAATGTAATGTACCTATTGTCAATTGTCTTAATAAAGAAGCAATGCTTGAAGCCAGGGATTGTTGACTTATCTTGTCTTTTACTCAGCGTTTAGGGCAGAACAAACAAAGATTTTCGAGGGGATTTTAACTCCTAAAGGAGTAACAAATACAGAAAGCCATTTGAAAAGTTTTATTTACTACATTATTTCATTGCTTAATTGGCATAAAGGTAGTTATTGTTTGGTAATATTTATTTCTTATTTATTTGTTTGTACGGAACAGACTGAATCATTTCTTTTAAGGATGAAGAAAAGGTATGCAAATATTTAAAAAGTGGTGGAATTTGACCTTACGCATCAATGTGCAAGATGCCATTTTGTACTATCAATTACTTCATAACATTGTTTTTCAACACTAAAATTTATTTGGGATGAATGTGAAGAAATCATTTCATGCAGAGAGTGCTAAGATTTTAATTATGATCTGATCAATTATCACCCTTACATTCAGTCATACTTTAGTTCTGAGCTCTTTGAGTTGCCATTTTTTTAGGATAAACCCTCTTTTATATGTTCACTCCAAAATGGTGATCAGTTGTTATGAAATATTCAGCTCGTATAAGGACAGAAATGTTTACTGTATTTGATATAACTTCATTCATCAGGTAATGTGAAAATGTTGTCTCTGCATTTTTGCAAAATTGTTTTTATTTTACAGTTGAAAGCATAATTCAAAGATAAAATCTAAACTTTACTGACATGGCTCAATTCAAAAACTTGAAATTTTAGTACTATGAAAATCATTTAAAAATTATCACATCACATCACAATCTAAAAGAGGGAAATTTAACAGAGCTCTCAATTATTTCATTTAACTTTTGACATATCCACTAACTGATCATCTGATCTGAAAATGATGAAAATATCCTTAACAGTTAAAGGCAAGTTGAATTGTAACTTTGAATCATTGCATAGGCACTAGACATTAATTTCATGTGAGTTGAAACTATGGAAAAACTAAGGTAACCAAAATGTGCAATGGCTTTGCAAATGGGAGATTGGAACAATTGGAGAATATCCTCTCTTGGAACTGTATGACCTATTGTATGACCAACAGTATGTCCAGGTTTACAGGCACAGTTTCACTCAAATTAATTAGCATTTCAAATTCATACCAAGAAACACTGAAAATAATATCTTTGTACTATGTAACATTAGTTAGTTTCCAACAAAATTTAGACCCTAATGCTGACAATTTTGTAATAATCTTGAAATTGCAAGTTGAAACACATCTCAAGTTCTCTGTTTTACAATGTTTCATGTGAAGTGATAGCCTTTTGTAGAGACATTTTGGTTGGTGAAAATGGCCTGGGGACAATTAATATGTGTAACTCTTATTGTATTACATTCCATTTTGCACAATAACAGTCTTGCTGGAGAGCAATGTGGACATTACATTAAAAAGGACATGAAATATCTGAGAATACAAATTTAGGTAAGTTTTAATTGATGCGAAAATGATCTTTTAAAATAAAATACAAGGGATTTATAAATGTACTCTGCCTCACCTGACCTTATATATTATGTCACATAATCTTAGAAACACTGTACATTGTACGCAATCTTGGATAGAATTTGGCAAAAAAACTTGAACAGCAATTTACATGAGAAAAATACTTATAATATGGAAGTACAATCTGGACAATAATTCTAAAAAACGGATCTCTTTATCGTTGCACTTTCAATTGAAGAAAAACAATAGATACATGTGAGGTACCTAATTACAGCCCTAGCTACGGCAGACTTCAATTTCCTGGTAAATAAGAAGTGAGCAAATGGCTTCCTTGCTCCTTCCATTTCGTTAAATGTGAGTGGTATTTGTAATGGCTGCCCTTAGTTATTTCTATTTTTACTTTGTCACAAGAATGTAAAAAATCCCTCAAAAATTCCCTGTCTTTTGTCAGTGGTTCTTGAAATGGTTCTTCAGGTGACACCATCACCTGACACCATCACCTGAAGAACCATTTCAAGACCCAAGATTGGAGATTAGATTGTGTGCAATCCACATTAATGACAAATGGCAGCTATTGCAGATACAACTTTCTTGCATTCACATGACGATTTAAGAGTAGATAAGATGACCTGAAATTCCAGCCACAAAACGACCCTCCGTAACTTGAGGATGCAATACACTTCTCCTCCACCTCGCACTCATATTATGCATTTCAATCTTACAAATGAGGCAGACCGAAGTGGGGTATGGACATTTAATAAAGGATACCTATCACTTCACAAATTTTCTGATGCAAAAGGAGACATGTTCTATCAAAGTGAAATTGCACTCTCATGACTGACCTATGGTATCATATTACATAGTCCATTCAAAAGATGACCAGATATATTTACTTTTGTGTGACAGATACTGCCTGAAAATGTAATGCTGTGCACTATTGGACATGATACACTGCTCTTATCAGTACTTATGATTTGAAAAATATATAAAGAAAACATGACCTAAACAAGCGTTGCAATACAATAAGCCAGCCTCGTCATGCATGTTTCGAGCTCTGTACCAATCATTCACAACTGTGGCTCAAATGTCCTATTGGGGCACCAGAAGGCCACTACTAAGGCATCAAAGACACATTAGAGCAAAGAAATAAATTCAGATCTAAATAATTTGGCAATTTGTGATCATCCACTTTTTTAATGTTCTTACGCACCTTGTCAGATTGATCTCACTCGGTGCAATCTTAAAATGAAGTTTTACAACAGAAACCTTCATCAATCTTCTTACTATTCTTAAAAGTATAACTAAAACTACGTGTCCATACACTAATGGTTATATTATTATTATTTCAAACCAAATCAATTTATTTCCATATTGGAAAAACACCATAAACATGACAAGAATTACAAACAATTATCAAATGTCAACTGCATCACCATACATATTAAACGGAAAAGGACAAATGCACCTGCCTGGAAATCGAACCCAGAACTTTTGGAAAACGGTCTCCAAATGATTTTACTTAGACAGCACAACATCTCTCACTTGTTGCCAAAAGTAACTTTGAGCTTGTCTCACAGTGAGATAAATAAAGCTTTAAAAAAGGTAAGATTTGACAAGAATTCAAAAAAAAAAATAACTACACAATGTCTGTACATATACACTCAACTGTGAATCCTATTTTTTACCAAGGAGAAAGCTGGACAGCCATTGCACAAAACATAACATTTTCAAATACAGATCTGTAACTTTAATACCACAAAAACTGACATTAGTAAAACAATAAACCCCAAAATGTAGGTAACCTTCAAATGTTGGTGTTATGTGTCTATACATAAAAACTCCTAATTCCAGAGCACACATATTGTTGACATTTAGGTCTTATTTGAGTAATAATAAGTAGCATGTCTTCTCCTCGTCACATTTAAAGCTTTTCATCTGAATTCCCCTCAGCATCTCGCTTCTTATTTTCAGTTATACAAGGCTGCTTATGCTCTTCGCTCCAGCTCAACCATCAAATTTCATGTGCCTCTCTCCAATAAACATGCCCATGTTTCTTTAGCGCCTTGCCTACTTTAGTAAAAGGCCCTCTATAATTCTCATTATTATTATTAGTATTAATATTTATCCTTTATGCCCACTTCTGTAGTATATTGTTATGACATATTTTACATGTTCTACTTCCAATGACAATTCTTGAGGATTTGTACAACATATTTCTAAAGGGAAAATATCATAATAGAAAAGAATCTTTTTAAATGAAACACAAAAATTGTTTCCTGAATCACAAACATGGTAAAAGTGAATTTGCAAAAATTCACAAAAGAACCACAGACACATATAATTTTAAAATATTTCTAAAAAGCTATTTACATCTTATGTTCCAAATAAAAGATACTTTAAATGCAAGATATAAACTCAAAACTATATAACATAAATGTTGATACAAATGTGATCAATACAATTGAACAGAAAATTAAGAGCATAAAGAAGTTGAGTTTGTAAATTAGGACAATCTATTCTTCATTGTCGGAGTCAGTTTTCAAAGCTGACGGCAAATCAACATCTCAGCGATGTAAACAAAGAAACGTGTGATTTCAACACTCGTACAGAGTGACGGCATTCCTCTGGGATTTCAACGGCCCTCAAGACATCTGCGTATTTCTAGAAATGTGTGGAACACTTTAAATCTATCAGAAATGAAAAATTATACTACAGCGGGAAGTTGCTCCTCTTGAAACATCAATATTACCGGAGAGCTCACATTTCAAAATTGACTGAATTCGAGATTCAGAATTTCTACATCCATGTTTGAAAATAAATACAAAATAAGGACTAGGTTGACCAATTAATGCATGAAATGGTTGGATAAAAATCAGTTCAGTCGGGTTCATATAAGATAAATAATCAAACTAATGCAAATTTTGTTCACTTATCAGCACTGTATGATATTTAAAAAATAAAGAAAACCAAATTAGAAAAGAGTTGGGAAACGTGTCGAGCGTTTTAATCATCTTATTCTATCCAAACTTCCATATCAATACAATTAAAATGGAATTAAAATCACGGTGGATTTATCTCTTTATACAGGAGCGTACCGTTGTTGATTAGTGATGAATCCGTAGTTGATATTCAAATTAGTGTGTTGCGCACGGCACGGCATTAACAGAAGTGCGTTTACCCAGTACACAAAAGTCGGCGCACTGATCATCGCGCGTCCGGTACTTATATTACGTGCAAAAGCTTGATGCTTGGAAAAAATTGATAACATCAAAGCAGCAAACATTCACAAATTAGCACTTTGTATCAGATAGCTAAATATTTTAAAACGATGAGTAGGCCTAGCTGTTAAATACAAAAAAAAAATTAGAATTTATGAAATCAAAAAAAAAATTATGAATTATTTGTCAGTTGAGAAGCAATAAACATTTCTGTGAAAAAACTTTCTGTGATAAATCATGTGAATTTAGGGGAAACAAATTGAGATGCCTTATCTCAAAAATGAACACAGTGACCTATTTTCTTTCTTTTTTTTTATATTTTGGATTCGTTATCAGCACAAATAAATCATTAAATACCTGTTTAGGAAATTCTATGGAGATATTTTTTTCTCAGAGGAAATCCCTTATCACTTGACTACTGACATTTGGAATATATTTTCAAAAGAATCTTGA
>JXSR01S010715.1:40494-60872 GCA_000969725.1 Ophiothrix spiculata
TCTGATCAATCTGGTAGATGCACAAAGGGGAGGGGATTGTTTGTTGTGCCAGTCGGGAGAAATAATTTATATTGGTAGTACTACTTGTGCCCTCTCACTCCGAAAATCATGCGCACGCCACTGATGAAGTTGATGAGCAAAAATCCAAATTAAATTTTGTCTGAAGACGTACAAAAAAAATCTTGTGACATGAACTAGTATGACAATTATTCCAACATTGTTTTCAGAAATAGTATCAATTTTCCTTTATTTGACCTGAGAAAAAGGTTGAAAATTACAGTTCCTATTTACATATAGGGCGACAAAAAAAAAACAACCTAATCACGACCTACCCTAAATTTGCGTTTTGGAAGATTTTTTTAGTTTTGCCAAAATGTTGTTAAATTGGCCCCTTGTTTTATTTTTTAAAGAAAATATCTTTCTAAAATTTTTATTTTTTCGGATTTTGGGGTCTTTGGGGGAAAAATTTAGAAAAAAAAAAATTCGCCTGACCGACTAATCCTACTTGAAAGGTCCGCCTGCACATAAAAACTTTTTTGGTCACCTAATAGACATATCATTGAATAAAATAGGTACTGCAAAAATACCACTTAGTGCAAACCTCTATAATCAGCACACAGTGAGGCAATTTGTAGGGCTATAACAGCAAATTCCCATAATATTCAAAGAAATGTCTCATTATACATAATCGCCTCTTTCAACTGAATATAGATGTAAATGAATTTATCAAATTATCTGTCATTTGTGCAAATTAATGCCTTTATAAATGTTCAAACAGTTGTTTATCGCCTAACAAAACCACTTTACATTTCCTGACGAGGACCTATAATAGCCCTTATGAAACAGATTTGTTGAATGATAAAACTTCCAAATAATTGTGGTTATATTTCAACAATATGATGAAGAACATTTTTAATAATTCAAAACTTTTCATATAACAATATATTACAAACAAAGATGTTTTAAGAATTAGTTGGAGTGTTTTGCTTAAATTGGTTGAAATTTTCAACCCTAACTTTGAATACATCAACACATTTTATCAACTTGCATCACCCAATTAATTTTTACGAATAATTCACTTTGTGTCTGAAATATGAGTTTTTGTTTTTTGTCAACTTTTTATTTTCTGTAACCTTAGTTGAAACCAACTTTGATGAATAGAACTTGGGATGGTTTGAAAAGCAGAACAGCTAGGGAAGAAATATTGTTCTCCAAATTTTATTGTGGGAGATGGCTGGCAACATAAAATACAAGAAATAGATTTCAATCAGTTTCTAATGGTGGTTTGAAGGAACATATCCAAGGAAAGTGTAACCTTATAGAAAACTAATTAATTGTACAGATCCACTGAAGAAAAACAAAAATTGTATACAACAACACATTCTGTGGTCTAGATTGAGCCTAAAAGAACACATTTTATAGAAAAATTAGATTGAATATTATATTCAAAAAAAGTATTCAATTCAGAAAAAAATGTCATTATCTACGTCTTCACACATACTGACTTGTTCTGCTTTGTGATAAGTTGTTTCTCCCTAAACCATTTTGCATGTAGAATGAAATAATTTAATTTTTGAAGTGAAGGCAGAGGGTGCATGTAAGTTGTAACATAATTGTAATCTGTACAGAAATTTATGAAAATTAAAGTATTCCAATTAATAAAATAACAAAAATTGACAAAACTGCTATTTGAGTTGGGAAATAATTGTAGTATTGTATACAGGGCTGATTAAAGCAATTAATATCTGACATAGCCTTTGTTTAGCAACATAAAAGCTACATTTTGATTTGTATCAACTGCCATCACTAATATCCATTAAGAGAGCTCGGCAATTAAGTAATGGTTCAATTAGGTAGAAATACAAGCAATAATAGCGATCATCTTTGACCTTTATTTATAACATTATATCCACTGAATTTGATGTAGTTGGCAGTTAAAATATTCTGAAAAATATGTATTTTTCAACTTGTCATGCGAGTGTAAGAAAGTTGTATCTGCAATGGCTGCCATATGTTATATTCATTTAACAACTCATCATTAGAATGTGAAAACCCCCTCAAAATACCTCTCACATATGTCAGTAGCTCTGAAATGATTTTTCAGATGATCCCTGAACCTGAAGAGCCATTTGAAGAGCCACTGGCCGAGCCACTGGCCCAAGACTAGACATTTAATATGTGATGTGCAATGCACATTTATGAGAAATGACAGCTATTGCAGAAACAACTTTCTTCCACTCACATGAAGAACTATGGCCAATACCTTATCAAATATCTTTCAATTTCACTAAAAAATCTCACCCATTATTATTGTTACTTTTCAATTAACTTTTGTAAAGTTTACAAACCGTTCACACTCAAACTCATATCATACCACACAAATTGCCTCAAAGAGGAGCTAGAGATTAGCCAGAAGGATAGTATATCAGAGTAAATTTTTCAACCCAAATTTGTCAAATAAAGTGTTTCTTGACTCGAAATTGACCACCACTGTCAAAAGTAGATCACATTCGCAAACTATACAATGCTCGTATACAACACATTTGCTATTGCTAAAAACATACCAAACATTCAAGAATGAACCAGAGTCTTCCTGCACTCTTGATACCTCCACTCCTTACATGTATCATATACCACACTTTAAAAATCTCTCCAGATTCACACAATTCTGCTATCTCTCAGCTACAAAAAATGACTTATCACAAAAATACATTACTCTTACCTGCATTTAAATGGTGATGTCAGACATGAAATGAAAGAAAAAATAATCAGGTTAATCCCTCTAAATATTGTTTTAAAATATTACTTTTATCTAATATAATCAGAAATCCCCAGGCCAGTAGCCAGGATTTTTTCAAGGGGGTGCGGATTTTCAAAAAGTGGACATTTTGGAGGAAAAAAGTTCGTTTTGGTAAACCCTAAACTAAGTTTAGTGGTTTTGGCATAGTGACGAGCAGAAGAAAAAAAAGAAGATAAAGAAGGTTTTTAGCACATTTTGGGCAGTATTTTATTAAAAAATTACCTACATTTACATATTTGGGTGCTTTGGGTGTTCTTTTGGTGGACATTTAGGGACTTTTTGTGGACCTTTTTTGTACATTGTCAAATTTGGGGGGCGCACCCCTCTGGCTACCGGCTTGGGAATCCCAAAGGCATATAATTTCAATGTATGATTGAGAGGAAACCTTAACAAAACTAAACTATTCAATATTGTCAATTGTGTTCAAAACATTTTACAGCTGATGATTGCAACAAATTGGGTTATTTTCATATCTTAAACCATCTTTCACAAAACTCAAAGTCAAACTCATACTTTAAAATCTCTGCATGTTGAAACCCTACACCTTGCTCTGAGTGCTAGGATTGATTACAAAAGTCTATATATGGAATACATGTAGGTATGCAAAACAATGGTCTTTCTCTATTAATAGCTCACTTACAATACATTATTGTAATCCCTTACTAGTGTGTTCACAGGCATGAATATCATAGGTGGTTACGAACAACAAGGAATTTGCAAGTAGCAACAGACCGAGACTGGGTTAAACTATTGTAAATTCAGATTTTCAGTGTTACACATGTAAGACTTAACTTGAACAGCGAAATCATTGTAAATAAGCTTTCTACCAATGAGATTTCTTACACATAATTACTTCAAAGCAACTGGCAGATATAACACTACCTTAGTCAATAAAATTTTAATAAGCATACTGTTACAAGTCCTTACCCATTTTACAATCTTGTTTTACATTCATTCAACCTATTTTCCCTGAACCCAGACTGTCTCAGCTTCCTCTATTTTTAACCATCAGAAATATGCCTCGGAAGATTTATGGAGTCTCCAACAACAGGAGGATGGTGTGAAATACATAAGACTATCAACTTTAACCTACATAATTTACATTTTCCAATCACACCAAACTTCAGTTGAGATAAACCTAACCTTTCTGGATATTTAGAAGAAAAAATTGGAACTTGCTTTAATTGTGTATGTCTATGTCTAGTTTATGTTTGGTCAAAACTTTTTGCTAAAGTTTAACTCAGTTTAGCTATGAGTTCTACTTTATGTAAGAAAATTAAACTATCTAGGCAATGGCAATATAAAGTCCCAAATGATTGCATCAGAATCTCCCCTTACCCATCCTTACTTCATCCCAGTCTATTAGAAAACTGGCATAATTTCAAGTGAACTTATCAAAAAATAATGAGCAGTGCCTAGATTTAATACCATTATCTTTATTGGCAGGAAGCATAATTTCCAGCAATTATGTTGTGAACATGCCTTCACACCCTCACTACACACGACACATGACAGTATGCTATGGCTCTCATCACGCACTAGGGCAACATTTTCTTCTTAACGTCAAACAAGAAAACTTGGTAACACGTATGTTGTTATAACTTGTGATGGATTAATGACTGGAAAACAAGTATGAAATGTTGAGGGCAAGGTACTGTAGAGCACACCATATAAGGTGATGCTATATACAATATACATCAGAGAGACCTGGATTAGGTGTCAATAACACATTTGCATTTGAATTTTCTTTACAATCCAAGTTGGGTTCTTTCTTAACCTTATAGTAAATGATAAAATAGATATTGACAAAGTTCAAATCACTTATATATAGCTATGGGGAAATTGGATAGCATTTTTTTTAATTCAATATTTCTATCTTCACTGTACAAAATAGATTTGATGAAAACTTCTTGGAGGCTCTCCCTACTTTATTGCAAATAATATTTAATCATTATTTGATATTATATAGGTACACAAGCTTGGATGACACAACTTCAAACCAAATTGATTCTTAAATTTTCTGAACTCCAAAATCCTTAATTTTCATCAATATTGTCAAAGTTTCATCAGTCTGATACATGGCAAGCATTTTTAACATGAATTAAAATCCAAGTGAAATTTTATCCCAACCAAATGTTGCAAAGTTACACAAAATTTGCATAATGTTGATGAAAACATATAAATCTGCCCGAGGAGCAAGTAAATGAATGACAATAAGCTATGTTTACCTCTCTGAAGAGGATCAGTGTAATGTACCCTGGTAAAGCCTATAGAGCTAAGTGCCTTATGCAAACACATCGATTTACCATTTTTGTAAGTCGTAAAAGAAATATGGAACCTGAATAAACCAAAATGATACAGAAACTAAATAAAGCAAGAAAAAATCGACTGCACATGGAAATCACATGGAAACATCCTGGAGCTCATAGCTTTCATTTACTTTTAGCACTTTTCATTTTAATATATGAAGTGAATAAACTTTGGGCAACGACCTTAAATAGCAAACTGTGAACATCTTGATCATCAGAATTCCAACTGAATATAAATATCTAAGAGCGTAAAGGGGAAAGGTTGAAAATACGTAAGAAACTAGCCTAAAACAGGTAATGTTGTTAGAAACAGGTGTAAATTGAAGATACAATGGTACCAGGGTTAACAATCACTTTAAAAAACGATGTTTACATTTCAATTTGTTACAAAATGTGACAGGAAAATAACATAAAACTTCCAGAGGGGAAGTTAAGTCTTGAGCCACATATTAAAATTAGAAATAAAAAAATTAAATAAAATAAAAACAGAATGCTTGTCCAAGGATATTGTGCTGTGCTGGAGGCATGCTTGCTGAAATGCTCAAAAGTAGGAGTGGTAATAATAGATGTGAAAAGTTCAATCTAACATTTGAGGATTTTAAAACAATACTCAAGCAAATTATTGCTCAGCTAACTTTTAACCATAACACTTTTGGTCACTTCTTTATATAAAATCTCCTCAGAAATCAGCAAGTAAAAAGTCAAAAATGGTGAATTTTTTACCTTGATTCAAACTCCAAGGCTCTTGCACACGCTCCAATGACCACTATCTCAAGCCACAGAGCATGTGCTACCATGGAAGGTATTTAGTAATCAGAGTTAACTCTGGTCTATGATAGATTGTGAGATTCACATGGATTAAGGATAAAGGAAAATGTTGGATGTCTATAACCTGTTCAGAACATATGAAGTTTAGAGTTGAAACTGTTGGCCCCTGGACTGTTGTAGCGAGGATAACCGATAGCGACTAAAAATAAACGGATACAAGAATCGATTTAAAACTCCCTGATTTGTTTTCAAGTGTATTAATGAATATTGTAACCAGCCGTTAATGAATAACGTAGTATTGAATACAATGAAGGATACCACAATAGCGGAAGTAGGTCTATATAGAAACCCATTCAAATCTTAAGTTAAAGATTCTGATGTCTATTGTTCAAAATGAGCAGAACCTCTACATTAAATCATAGATTGTGGTGTTGTTCATTAGTATTTTGTGCAAAAATGTATCAATCTGTATGCACTACAATACATGAATATAAGCCCATACTTATTATGCATTCCATGAGCAAGGCCATCATATCATATTTTGGTTACATGTTTATAGCAAAATTGATTATCAATACACAATAAGTCAAAACATTACCAAAGGGCACAAACTGGGAGTAAATGAACTGAATGTAATATTGAGAAAACGTCCTAAGGGCCATAGATTGGTTATTGTTCATGAAAATTTCATCATTTTAATGTTTGGAGCGAATCCTATTTGGGCAGTGAACTCTGTAGGAGAGTGGGTTGGTAAAATTTGATTGAAAAATTCAGTGAGGTAAATACACAGCATAAATAAAAGATGATTGAGGGGTTGGTGAAAATTTTATTTAAGAATTCATTGAAGAATCTGTACATACCTGAATAGAAGTTGTATTGCAACTTTTCAACGTCATCAAAATTGAGTGATGAATTCTTTTTTCAATAATGAATAAACACTATCTAAATATCAGGCACAATTGATATACATAATGCAAAATGCTGGAAACATGGAAACATTCTAGTTTCTAGATGGCTTTGATGATTCAATTGCTTTCACAATACAATAAAGGTGTTCCCTGAAAAAATTAAATTTAGATTGCATCTTTTACCAAAATCGCTGGGCTTTTGCCACCTCTGAATGAAAACATTGGTTATGGAGTTCAGAAAAGCCAAAGGCAAATAGCCATAGATCTTGACCAAACTGACTACAGCTGCATACAAGTACATCTCACATTATGAAGCAATACCTTGATGAAAAAATCTTGAAAATTACTTGCCTCCTAATCAGCCAGATTAACAATGAAAGTTTGAAGATGTAGCTGTTGGGACTTGAACCCCTCTTAAATGGAAAGATAACTAAAATATACCATTCAAACTAATTAATTCCCAAGTAATTTAACTGTCAATTTGATTTGATTTGACTATTGTACTTCATTACAGCCATTAAGAAACGAATATATCCAACCTGAATATTCCTTTTTTCTATAATAGATAAATCAAACAATTACGGTTGTAGTCCTTGATCATATCTTAAATACACATGGGAAAGATGCCATCTCAAGACTTATTTCCTCCTTGCTGCAAGCACGATATAACAAATAAACACTCAAGTTTCGAGACTTTTTCAAACACTTTTCTCTGTCACAATGACCGACAAAAACCAATAGCGTGATTAAAATTAAGCTTTCATTTCCTGTGAATTTCCCACTGTTATTATCTACACAAACAGGTGGGGATATAATTCTCATGTCAGTTTTCTCATCTATTTGATATTACGGAACCGACTTTTTCAATTTCACGTTAGTAAATTATGCATCAACTTTGGAACAAGTTCACACTTCACTATGCCTGTCGGTGCAGTCTGCTCTATTTTCACACATCTCTATTAGAGGCAGAATTGGATTGGAGTATAGGAACAAATCGTTAAATTTTGACTGGCGTTTTACACATTTTCTATCTCAATATCTGTGGCTACAAATAGTTTTCATACATGTAACAGAATGACCTTCTAGAACTATAAAAATGGGAAATCTCCCTAAAAATAAAACTATTAATATGATCCACACTCTCCCTTCTCCCCAGAGCACTTTATCACCTACCTGGCACCATGCAGTACCAAGAAGGTAACTATGCAATGACAAACACTCCCAATGTTCCCTTGATAAAAAAAAGGTTTACAAACAACACTTTTAAGTGTCCTACATAAGCTTGAGGTGTTTTATTAGAAGCAGTGACAAACTAGATGAAATGATGCAGAAAGCAGCCAATAATTGAGTGATAAACTAACTAAAATGACACTGATTTGAGCAAATGATTCAAATTTACATCCACAGAAGAAAGATATCCAAGTTGCTGGAGTAAAGCACCTGAGGAGGGATGTAAATTTCCTGTGCCAACCATAAATTCAACTTAACACTTGGTTTCTCATAAATATAGCATAAGAATCTAGTAAAGCTTATATATTAGGCAAAATACTAGAAATGTCTTTTCTTAACACTTTTAAGATGGTCAGCTAGATTGTGCCTTCTAACATCACCCTTAGCCTCGGCAAGACACTAGTAGTCTTGCTAATATTAAAACAACATCAGGAACACTAAACTTATCACAATTATATCAATATACTAAGGACATACTTTTATTAATAGTATTCAATATTCATCATTGACATTTAAAAGAGCTACAAGTTTTGTTTCATCAACATCCAAACCGTAATGTCTATACCTTTTCATATTATTTATTATTTGTCAATGCTCATGCATGATTTGAATAGCAATGCTAATGTAAATGACATATATTTGACCAATTGTGTGTAAAAATGACATTAAGTGGAGTAGAAATTATGATTAATTGATCGCAAATGCTTTCATGGTTGTCACAAGCTATAGGCCATTTAGGTCATTGACTGTTTTCCATTTTAAGTTAAAAAGGAAGTAAAATGTCACAACAATTAATTGAGCGTGTCAAATATTATGACAGCTCAACTAGTAAGTAATGAATTGCAATGGTGGAGATAAAATGAGTTAAACAATACTGTTAATGTAATGTTACAGGAATCAAACCCAGACCATCAGAATACAAATCAAATCAAATCAAAATCTTTATTTCCATATAAGACATATAACAAAAGCAAGTTCATAACATAAACAACGGCATAAAAAGAACACTAACGCGACAATATGGAGGACATTGCTGGAAGACCAATAAGATCTGTAAGAAGCAATGCCCTAAATTATGTACGGACACAAAAAAAAAACATATTAAAACGGAAACGGATCAAAAACAAGACAAGCAGAAGGAAACTGCATGAAACATGAGAAAATTGTATCAATTATATTGAGAGACTAAGAGTTTTTTAAATTGTGATCGGAAATGTTTTATAGACTTCGAGTTCTTAAGGGATTTATCTAAAGAATTCCAAAGGTTTGGACCATTATATCTAATTGCATGATCAGAAAAAGATCTTTTATTTCTTATGATATTGTAGTCGTCCACATGTCTTGTTGGGTATCCGTGTACGTCTGAACGTTTTGAAAAAAAATTATCAAATGTTGATGGTAAATCTTTGATGGAGTATCTGTACATAAATACCCCAAGATCTATTTTATACATATCACTAACAGTCAATATATTGGTTTTAGCAAACAAGGGACCGGTATGGCTTCTATAATGGCTGTTAGTTATAGTTCGTAATGCCCATTTTTGTAATTTCACCAATTTATCCAAGTATGTTTTGCAAGTATCTCCCCAGATAAGTATACCATAGCTAAGGTAAGGCATGATCATAGTACAATACAGAGTATGTAATATACCTTCAGGAAAGAAGTGTTTCAATTTGTTTATGACACCAATATTTCTTGATAAGGTTTTTGCGACACAGTCAATATGAAATTTCCAGGTAAGGCAATCATCAATTAATACTCCTAAAAATTTGGTGTAGTTTACTCTTTGTAATAAAGTTCTATTCAAAGTTACTTCTAAATCATATTCTTTGATGTTTGAAACCATGTGTGGTGTTCCTAATACCATATAATTTGTCTTGGTAGCATTTACCGATAATTTGTTGGCTTTAAACCAATTGCTTACTTTTATCAATTCATCGTTAACTATATCCATTTGATTTATTAGATTAGCATGGGAATAAGTGATAGTGGTGTCATCAGCAAAGAGAATAAAGTCCAAAATATTTGAGGAAACAGTAATATCGTTGACATATAAGATAAACAATAATGGACCTAGTATAGATCCTTGTGGAACACCACATAACATATCTTTAAGTGAGGAGTTGCATAGATTATACGATATATATTGTTTTCTGTTACTAAGATAGCTCTTAAACCAGGTTTGAACAATGCCTCTAAACACATAATATTCTAATTTTGCTAGTAAAATGTCATGATCTATTGTATCAAAAGCTTTTGATAAATCTAGGAATATTCCAATTGTAGTTTCTTTTCTTTCTACAGCAGAGTTTATTTTATTTACAAGTTGTGCAATTGCCATATAAGTTGAGTGATTTTTCGTCTAAAACCAAATTGTTTGTTATTGAGAATTGTGTTGGCATTAATATAATCAAGGCATCTATCAAACACTAATCTTTTGAGAATCTTTGAAAAGCAAGGTAATAACGATACTGGACGATAATTTGAAAATACTTCTTTGTCTTGTTTATTATAGATTGGTATAACCTTAGCAGTTTTTAGCTTGTCTGGTACAATGCCTGTTGAAATAGACATGTTGAATATATTAGTCAGAAGTTTGACAATTTCTTTGCTTACTTTTTTAATTAAAAAATTACCAATATATCATCATTACCAGCACTTTTGTTTGGATTGAACTTCTGGATAATCTTAATGATTTCTGTTTCTACAATAGGCTTCATAAACATATTTGTAGACTTAGCATTGTCCAGGTAGTCATAATATTGAGTATTGGGATTATCGATGCTTGAAGCGAGTTTCGGGCCTATGTTTACAAAGAAGTTATTAAAATGGTTTGAAATATCTTCAGGATCATTATAAACATTACCGCTTTCATCTCTGAATTTGTTTTGAACAGATGATTTTTTCCCTCGACCTATTACATCATTAATAGTATTCCAAGTTTGTTTCATGTTGTTTTTGCTGCGTTCAAACTTCAAGACAAGTAAGTGGAACTTTTGGATCAGTCTCAATGAATCTATCACTCATATTGATCAGTAGTTTTTTCTTTTGAGAAAAACCCATATTAATTACAAAGGAAACAAACAAACAGGCCACAGATTATGGACATTGATTTAATATGCTGTTTATAGTAGTATTTAGGCCGGGGCCAGTCGAACGACGAGGTCGCATTTGCTACAATAAATTTTGCTGTCGTAATACATTTTGTACGTCTGACCCTTATTTATTACAATCGGGTCGTCGTCGCATTAAAAAAAATGAACTACGACAATTTCTGTCGTTGAGATTGATTTATTGTAATAAAGTTGAAAGTATAATGTGGTAAAAACACCATGTGACTGGTCTGAAGAGGCGCTTACCTTGACCCAGTCTTCCTGACTGGTATTTCTATTGCACGTTCAATGTTAATGAGTAAGTTGACTTGCAAACCACTCAGGTTCTGTGCTGTTACTGTCTTGCGCTCTTTGCGCACTGGTCTGAGAGGCCGCTTGGGTTCAAGAAGTCGCAGTATGATGGAACTCAACATGCTGTGATTGGTTGAAACAAGAGCAAATTATAAACTTTAAATGGAGCCTTTTCAGTCATAACTGTTATAAAGCAAAATTGAAAATCTTAATATTTTTGATTTACACCAAGTTCAGTATTCAAACAGCTTACCATGTTATGTGTATAATTCTATTGAGTGTAAATTTTCATTTTAAAATTGTATTGACCCCTTAAGCATCGTCACCCGATGCCTTAAATTACCAACTTTCTGCTGGAAAATGTGACACAGTTATCACCTCAACAAAAATTGTCATTCCAGTAGATTTAATTTATCTTTGTGAATTTTTTCCTCAATGACTAAAAATATTAATAAGGCTACTCAATTGAATTTTTATGTAAGAATCTTTGCCTTACCTAACATCAGGTACTTGGTCCTCGTTGACAACATCTGGAAGAGAATACTGATGCTGTGCTGCCCTGAAACGTGCCATCACTCTCTCACGAACCTGAACAACAAAAAAAGTTTTCAGCCTGTATTTAGGTAGATTCACACAAGAATAATCAAACTAAATTTAATGCCTAAGTCTCAGGTAGACTGAAGGGGAAACTTATCATACCCCATGGAAAACATGCCAAGCTGATCATACCATATTATGCTGGGAGAGATGTACATAAGCACCTGACCTTCAGTCATTAGCTATCTCTCACGAGTTTGAATTCGCTTGAGCCAGACATGTAGTGTCACTGAGCAAGATATTGACTTAAAAACAAAACAAAAAACCCTGATTTTTCCCTAATGAAGTCTCAAAATTTTTAATGATAATCATTTTTACGAAAAAATGCAAAAATGGGATACTTTTTAAATCCTACGACAACGCATATGTACAGAGCCATGACACACTGGTGAAAAAATGAGTCTTTTTGTACTTTTGATTTTTGGGCTAATCAAAATCCCATGACTTTTCCCTGATTTGTGTCATGTTTTTATCAATTCCCTGACATTAATTGACTGGAAAAAAGTAAAATAATTATCCCTGATTTTCCTGATGGGCTGGGAACCCTGCTCTTCAACCAGATACTACCAGTATTCATGTTTGGAAGGTACCAGGCTCAGCGTGAAAGAGGTAGCTGATCCCCTCAAATTAATAACACAACAATACTATAGGCAAAAAAATAATTTATTTAACAGTTTAAACGAAAATTCAGAGTGAAGGGCCCCACTGTTTGTAAATGCAACCAGTACCATGGATTTTTGTTTAAATTGTCCAATAAATTATTGTTTGACCTATACACAACTTGCCCAATCCATTTGAAAGAGAATGGGTACTCCAACCCCAACGTACCTTAGTAAGAAATTTGGCCACAGCAGCTCTGTGTGGATCTACATCTTCCTCCAATATCCCATGCTCCTCTTTATGCTTCCTCTTCTCATATTCCTGCAAGAAAAAATATCATTTTTTTTTGGTAAAACATACAAAACAAAGTACACATTAAATTCAAGGCACAAAGTAAATCATCTCCATATGGTTTTAAGCAGTCAGTGCCTAATTCCATCCTTGCCCACAAGTTCCAAGGTTAGACTAACATGTGGTAAATTACACACAAACACACAAATAAAGTAAGTTTAAGTAACACTTTCACACTCTTGCTGGGGACAAACCTTGAAACTTTATAGGGTAATATTTTGCAACAGGATATAAAAATAAGAGACAACTAGTTTGCCAGTTTCATAAAAAATCCAAAATTTGTGAAAATTAAATATGTGACGTAACATGAGTACAGATTATTACACCATTCATACACCATACCATTGTTACAGGTTCAGCCTGTAATGAGGCAAAATAGTCGTGAGTTCATCAGGAATGAGTACAACAAATCTGAATACAGGTACTTACATTAAACGCATTATCTGCAATTTCCTTCTCCACAAGGGGCACCATCTTGAAATTACGGAATTCTGGCACTTCCTTTTCTCTCAATGATATCAAGCGGAACCGTTTGGAACTGTCAAATATTTCGTCAGAAACAAAATTGAATTCTTCTTGGAGCTGTTCTAAGCGAAAGAACTGAGCAGCATTTTTGAGGCGCTTGCCACCTTCACCTTGAAAATCCTGTGATAAGAATAGTAATCAAAAACAACCTGTCAAAAATTTATAAAGACAAAGATGAACAAAATATTGATCAGTATTAGCAACCAGACTATAACGCGGCATACATGCGAAGTCCATTATGTACAATCACAAATTACTACAGTATTTGTGAGAATAAGTTTACCGACGCTTGCTGGTTGACTGATTTGTGTGAAAGCAAACTCATTTGCGCACAAATTTACAGTGTGTGATTGGACAGTGGACACATTCCAGTGCTTGTGAAACGCTTACGGTTATTGTGTTAATCGATGCAGCATGCAAGAAAAATTATTCAACAACAATATAGTATGAAAAGAAAAGCCTGTTTTAACAAATAGCTATTTGTTTAGGGCCACTTCAAAACTGAACGGCGGCCGACCACTTATTTCTTTATCAGCAGATTGATAAATAGATATCCAAGATGTATTGGTGACAGTTGATATAAATCAAATTTGGGATTTATTGTGCTCAAACTAACCATCGCGTGTTTCCATTCATTATTCAAAATGTTGCCCTACTTTTTCAATAAATGTATGAGCCTTACCCTCATCATGTGAAGCAGATTAGCATTAGCAGGATCATTAGGGTCCAATCTTGCTTCTGATACCCACTTTGCCAGCCTCTCTGGATCCACTAGACCTGTGGCTCCAATAGCGGCTACTGCATCAAGGTGCTTTAGTGGTCTGGAAAAGATTGGAACCATCAAAAACTCAAATTAGGAACATAGTCATAGTGTTAAAAACCATGTTAAAATATGAGCTAAGGACCACACTTGAATAGTAAGCAAGAACGCAAGCAATCATGTAACTAGAGTATATTTAAAATGAAATAATAACTAATTACCTGAATCGGTAATGAGTTTTAGAAACCATTGGAAATCCTGAATAATTATCAGAAACACTCACCCCATGGCGTTGTTATTATTCTGTGACGGTGGCACTAAGGGCGTGTCATCTTCTGATAATCCCCATGATACACTGGCGAGTAGCTGCCCCTGTGTGAATAGCTGCATCTGTTCGCCTGGCGAATCAGCATTGCCCAAATAGAACATGTGACCTGAGAGGAAAAGAAATCCAGTAATGAATTGTAGCTGATAATCTCATACGATCCCATGGCTAATGCACATCATCTATCTCATAATATTTTGTTAAATATCATTTATGATTTTTTTGTAAATTGGCTCTAATGTTGCTATATATTGGGTGACAAAATTTTGTGCAGGCTCTACTCCTTTTGATTAACACCATGTTAAAGGTGTAGGTTCCTATTTTAAGATGTGTATAATCTTCTTTCAACTGATTGATCTTGACCTCAGAAATGCATTGAGAGGTTTCACCCTCAGTTTGCTTCTTGTTTACTCTTCAGAGGCAAACAAAGTATGCAATCCTGGGGATGAGGCTGTTATGAAAATACATAAGAAATAGAAAATAGGTAGACCAATCAACTTAACACTTTTTGCTATACCTCAAAAACTATTTGGAATTGGAGGTGACATTTTTTGGATTTACAATTATAGAAATATGGGCTTTCATTTGACATCAAAATATTCAATACTTCCGGTATGAGATGAGAATGTGATCGGAACCTACATATATAACATCACACTTATTAACATCACATTAACTGTGCTTATTATTGTTTTGATGAATAAGAAAGCTCAAGACCAACCTAAATTCGCAGACCTGAACCAAATTCCATTAAGTCTTTATAGTCTCATCGCAGGTGGGGAGAAAGACAATTAATTTGTGCAGTCAACCCATTACCAAATCTCACAATCTCTTGCACTCTATGAACTTACCACTGCCAACAGCACTGACTTCATATGTCACTCTCTGATCTGAACAAAACTGCCTAATACCCTATTGCACTTTATCCCGTGTAAGCAAAGGCATGTGAACTTACCACTGCCAACAGCACTGAGTTCATACGCCACTTTCTGATCTGAACAAACCTAATACCCTATTGCACTCTATCATGTGTAAGCAAGTTCTCATGAACAACCTTGCTAGAATCATTCTATCAGCAGATATTAGAACTCCTGTTGATTCTATGATGAATGATCTCAAGTGGCAAAAGCTTGATATAACTTGGAAAAAGCATGTTCTTATTATGTTATTTAAATGTCTTATGGGGGAAGCTCCTAATTATTTGTGTTCAAACTTTGTTTTCACTCATACTACCCATAGTTACAGTACAAGGGGAAATTCATCAAACTTTGTTTTCACTCATACTACCCATAGTTACAGTACAAGGGGAAATTCATCAAACGTGCTTGTTGTTCCCCGATTTAAAACAAATTCTGGCTTCAGAACTTTTCATGTCAGACCAGCAAACCTATGGAACAACTTTGTTGATACTGAGACACGTTCAAAATTTAATTCTTTGTCCCTTGGACAGTTCAAACATGTTATTAATGATATTTAATTTTGTTTCCCATTTTGTTATCAATGACAATTTAGGTGACAATTGTTTTATGTCTTGTATATGATTGTATAAACATTGTTTGTAAATCATTTCTTGTAAATATTTTGTAATTATATATTTTATTTGTATTTCAATTTAACAGGGCCTTCTAGAATAGCAGTGCTTTGCCACTGAAGAAGTTACCCTGTATAATGAAAGCTTTAATAATAATAAGGCATGTGAACTTACCACTGCCAATAGCAATATGTTCATACGCCACTCTCTGATCTGAACCAAACCTAAACCTCTATTGTACTCTATCCTGTGTAACCAACGGCATGTAAACTTACCACTGCCCAAAGCGCTGTGTTCATATGCTACTATCTGACCTGAACCAAACCTAATACTCTATTGTACTCTATCTTGTGTAACCAACGGCATGTGAACTAATACCACTGCCAACAGCACTGTGTTCATACATACACCACTCTCTAATCTGAAATAAACCCCACACTCTCTTGCACTTTATCTGTGTAACTTGGACGTGTAAACTTACCACTGCCAACAGCACTGTGTTCATACGCCACTCTCTGATCTGAAATAAACCCCACACTCTCTCGCACTTTATCCCGTGTAACAAAGAGCATGTGAACTTACCACTGCCAACAGCACTGTGTTCATACGCCACTCTCTGATCTGAACCAAACTCCATACTTTCTAATTGCACTTTATCCTGTGTGACTTGTGTATCAGGCACTACTGCATATATTTCTGCTAATAAAGTGTTGGTCAAAGTTCCTACTTCAAACACCTGTTGGAAAATAGCACGATACTTGTAGAATTTGAAAGAATTGAATAAAATAGTGAACTTTTTGTGTTTCAATTGAACTATCCATATTTTAGCTATTCAAGTACCACTACAGACAGCATGCTATGTTTTTAAGCCGGTTTCAAATGCCTGTCGTGGTCGCACAACCAGCATGAGGCCAACATTTCCAGAGTACAAACCCAACCTTGTGGCACCTGGACAATTTTTGAGGCAAGCATGACATATCAATTTACATTATGTGCAATTATGTTGGGCTTGTAACTATATAATTTGAGTAGTATAGAACCAAACCAAAGTGTACCAGTTTCTTTTTCGGAATACTTTAGTTAAGAAAAATAAGAGAATATTGCTTTGTGAATTCTCTCCAGCATTACCTGTAATTTGACACTCTCAGGCCACTGCATGATCTGAATATTGAAAATGTCACCAAAATGGAGAGTAAACTCTGATGTCATCGACCTGTAAAAAGATAAAAATCAGAAAAACAATGTAAAACAATGCCAAAAACATAATTTTGAACATGGAAATCTTGAAACTTTCAAAAGTAACCGAAATATCTTTACCTGATTTGCCATGTCGTGGTGAAAACTTCATAACAAAAAATGTGAATGCAAAAATGTTCTGATAACATAAAGTTATTGTTAGGGTTTAATGCAAAGACTTTAGTGGCTGCAAAATTGAATATTTATTTATATCTAAATCTATTTATAATGACTATCTTTGTTATCTCTACAGAGGGTAAAAACAAATATTAATTACATTCCAGGCCTAGAAAAACTTGGTACACTGGGCTACCTGGCGGCTGGGAAATGCGGGAAGCTCACGGGAAAACTGTAAGCTTTGCAGCCGTTCAATGCGGGAAATGTGGAAATCTCGGTTATTGGTTACTGGGAAATGTACATTTTTTCCAGGCCTGCCAATTAGTCCGGCAGATCTTTGCAATATAATAATAATAATAATACACAACATTTATTGAGCGCCTTATACAACTGTTTCAAAGCGCTGTTGCCTATTATTACGCTGCCATCAGGAAACCGTCACAATCATTTCACATTCACCTAGGAGTCGCTGGCCAAGCGCGCACCCTATCTGCACTTAGATTTTAATGTTTCCCATAACAGCTTCCCAATAACGCTCGGGTAGACAAAGCAATGAGGATTAAATGCCTTGCCCAAGGACATAACCCGTTGGCTGTAATGGGGCTCGAACTCACGACCTACTGATTCGGAGTCCTGCACTATTCCACTAGACCACACAAGCTCATCACAATGTTACTACATTACCATTCCATTTGTGAAATATCAAGATTTCCTACCTTGTTCCTGTCCTAGAGACTTCCTTATTATTAAATAGCACCTTCACAAAACATTTACACTTCAACATGTCTGAGCGCCTAGCTTGTTCAGCTTTGGGGCAGTCATTGGTAGGAGTCACTACTGCAGTATTGCTTAGCTCCGGGGTTAACACTGGTTCACCTTGAGAGATAAATGTCAAGAAAGATCATATCAAGTAATCATGTCATACAGGTCACATTTTGTGTTACACCCACATTAAACCTTCACTGAAATAATAGACCTTGTCACATCTCTTTCAGAAATCTCAAGAATGTTAGATCACATAGATTTGTTTAAACCAATCATGTATTAGCTATTTACTAAAGTCAGTGTCACAATTCTTGATAATGTAAATAAACATCTAGAGTGTAGGACCCTACACTCTTAATTGTTTATGAACGTGACCGGTACCCTGCAATTCCTGGTCACGTGATTGGGTTTGTCCAAAGAATTTTGGCAAAGACTAAGTAATTTTGACGATTATTGGTCTGAGAGGGCAATATGTTGTTTCATTAACAATTATTTGTAGTAAAATCAGATTTGCAGTCTAATTTTCTATTCACTTTTAGCTTCTTCTTCACTAAATCCATAGCTAGGTTTAGTTTTTTGATTGGTACCACTAACCTGGTGTTCTTCAATTGACATCATATTGGCCCTGACTTTATGTTTACCTTCCCCTTCACTAAACCCATAACTGGGTTTAGTTGGTAAATAGCCCATTCTCAGTACCACTAACCTGGTTTTCCTCTAATCTTCATCATATTGACCCTGACTTTCTGTTTAGTTTCCTCTTCTCTAAACCCATAATAAGTTTATCTAGTTCATAATCTATTCTTAGTTCCAATAACCTGGTTTTCTTCTAATCTTCATCATATTTGCCCTGACTTTCCGTTTAGCTTCCTCTTCACTAATCCCCTAACTAAGTTAAGTTGGTTAATGGCCCATTCTCAGTACCACTAACCTGGTTTTCTTCTAATTTTCATCATATTCGCCCTGCCTTTCTGTTTAGTTTCCTCTTCACTAAACCCATAACTAAGTTTATTTAGTTCATAATCTATTCTTAGTCCCACTAACCTGGTTTTCTTCTAATCTTCATCATATTCGCCCTGACTTTCTGTTTAGCTTCCTCTTCACTAAACCCATAACTAGGTTTAGTTGGTTTAGGGATTTCTTCCAACGGTTCTTCTTCATTCCCCTCATCCGCTTCATCTCCATCTTGAAGCGATTCCCTAGACCCTCTTTGTTGTTTCTTCTTCTTCTTCTTTGCTTTCTGAAACACATGGAAGAAAATGAAGCATAAATTTGGGAAACAAAATCAGGAAAAATAGATCAGTTGATGATGCAACCTCATTCAATTTTGAAAACAAAAATACTTTGCTTTGAAATTTCGAGAGAGTGTGCACCATGTTTTTTTCAAAAACAAGTTCTTTACCACAACACAAACAAATCTACTTCGCTGAGCATTCGGCATAAAACAGAGGCAACAATATTTGTAACATCTAATACCCTGTTTGAAAAGGAGGACATATAACAAGAACTGGGAAAATGCACACTATATTGAGACTCTCTGATTTGGACTTTAGACGAACAGCTCCTTACCATAATTAAGTCATTTATATTACATGGAATTTGTAGCTTTTTCCAACTTGTATTTTCCATTTCACCATCTCTAGATGAAAGCGCTAAAGAAGTTTGCAACTATTAACAACAATGAATTCACAATTTTATGACTTTTTTACAGGACTTCGAACTCTTATAAAAAAAACCATGAGCAACAGCACAAAGTATTTTACTTGGTTGTACACTATTATCTTACCTTTTGCTCTATATATTCCTTCCACTGCACCAATGCTTCTTTGTATCTGTTTAATTCCCCTTGATAATCCACCTCATATTCTTCCTTCAAGTCAGACACCTCATCGTCTATATCGACACTCCATACAGCCTCATCTTAGATGCCTGAAACCCCTGAGGACATTCCCCCCCCCCCCAACTTGGTTGTCACACTATTACCCTACATTTTGCTTGATATATTCCTTCCACTGCACCAATGCTTCTTTGTATCTATTTAATTCTCCCTGATAATCCTCTTCATATTCTTCCTTCAAGTCAGACACCTCATCATCTAATCAGCGCTCCATATAGCCTCATCTTAGATGCCCAATACCCCTGAGGACAG
>JXSR01S010720.1:19905-41831 GCA_000969725.1 Ophiothrix spiculata
ACATAGGCTACAGAGCTTTTCATCACAAAGTGTTAAAAAGAAGAAACTGGGAAGAATAGCATTCATACAGCAAGCAAATGGGTGATGCATGCATTCCTATTAGTTCAATAAATATGAATAAAATATTAATCCACAATATCTGCCAATTCCGTATTGTAGTAAATATGACGAATATGATTCATTTCAAGATGGAAGACGTAGACAATAAATAAGACGAGAATGATATTTCAAACATTTAAGGCATCGCTTCGAATTACAAAAAGCTAAGCCCATCAAAATACCTACATTTTATACAATAAAAATAAAATACAACTATTCTTCACTTTAACACACTACTTATTTTGAAGCAAAAACGTGTTTTTGTTTCAACAAATGTTAAACATTTAGCTAATGCAACCATATTTCGAAGCAATTTTGTCTTCAAATCATATCATCGTTTCCTATTGTGATTTGTAACTGGTAAGTTATGATACAGATGACTAGTGTAAAGTAACCTAAATTATTACATTCTGGCCATGTCTATGTAGACTTTGACATATTGGGGAGCGGCAAGCCATGATATGACGAGGCCTTGCTTGTGAATAACCTTACAACAGGTACAAATCCAATTTCAGGGGCGCAAATCCAGACTTTAGATCAATTATGAACGTGTTAATTCAGTTCAGGTCACTGTAGTGATTGTTCAGGGAATTCCAAATTACAAAACTCATGTTTATCAATATGCCACTGGTAACAATCAATTAATCTTTCAACAATGTAACACCATTTTGTAATTGTGCCATTAAAATGTGCATAATTTGCTCCATTTCTGTCTCCTTTTGATTAATAACTCAAAATTATCTTGCACTTAGCTTTTATCTGCTATTTTGTTTCACATTTTCATGCCATAAATATGAATAAAATATTAATCCCCAATATCTGTCATTTCTGTATTGAAGTAAATATGATAAAAGATTCATTTCAAGATGAAATACATAGATAGTAAATCAGGTGAGAATGATATTTCAAACATTTAAGGTAATGCATTAGATTATCAAAAGATTTGCCAGTCAAAATATCTACATTTTACAACATAAAAATAAAACATAATTTTACAACAAGCAATTGGCTCTTTCTTGATGGAAAACATGTTTTTGTTCTAACAAATGTCAAAGCAAACATTTGGCTAATGCCCTACATATCTTGGGGCAATATTGTCTTCAAAAGCTATCATCGTTTCCTATGGGGGATTCGTAACTGGTAAGTTATGGCGCAGATGGCTGGAGTATCTAAATTATTACATTCTGGCCATGTCTACATCTTTGGCATATTGGAGCGCCGGAAGCCATGTAGTGAGGAAGCTTTGCTTGTGATTAAGTTATCGAACACCAGGTAAAACAAATAATCTTAAGAAATCCAATTTCCAGGGGCACAAGTCCAGACTTTAGCCCTGTTATGAAACGTGCCAATTCAGATTAGGTCGTAGTCGCCAGACATGTAAACAACTGTTAGGGGAACAACAGATTACAAAACTTGTGTTTTCAATATGCCACTACATATTTTCACAACTTAACACCATGTTATAATTGAGCCATTAAAATGTGCATAATTTGCCCCATTTCTGTCGTCTTTTGATAAAATTCAAAATTCATCTGGTATTTAATTCAACATTTTCTTGACAAAATGTAAAATATTAATCCTCAAAATCTGCCAATTCCGTATTGTAATAAATATGACAAAAGGTTCATTTCAAGATGGAATACGTCGACAGTAAATCAAAGAATGATATTTCAAACATTTCAGGTATTGCTCTAGATTATCAAAAGCTAAGCCTGCTAAAATGGAGGCCTCCAGAGGCAACGCGAGTTTTGCTCTGTTATATAATAACACACAAAAAACACAAGTAGCTTTACATTTAAAGCTCAAACATTTAGAGCTTAGTATAGTAAGCTTAAAGCTTACCTGAATATTACGCTAGACATCTACGCTGAACAATAAAGTACTTTGAGATTAGATTTCAGCCACCAACCTAGTCTTAGTAAGGCCAAAAAAAAAAAATTGTTTGTTTGCCCTCCAGTGGAAAAATTATAATTTTGGGTCGGTCGGTCGGTTAATCTTTTTTTTTTTTTTTTTTTTTACTCTACACATATGATGTCATTCCATGGATTTTATCATGAATACCAAGCAATGCAGGGCTTAATCAAAAATTGTGGGTCATTATTTAGAGGAGATATGCATTTTATACTACTAAATGTGACTTCACACTGCTAAATATTACGTTTTACATCAAAAATATTGAGTTTTCATATTTTACATGTTTGAAGAAAAAAAAAAAAAACTAAAATCGCGACCCTAATTTTTGGCATTTTTAGGGTCGGTCGCGGAGGGCAAACAAACATTATTTTTTTTTTGGCCTAATAGACTGCAATAAATGATTCTTGGATGTCTTCATTGATAGACTAAATTGTCATGCAACTTGTTGAATCATTGAAGGCACAGTAACCTAAATAGCCTGCATCTTTCCTAATCAATCATAATGACGACTTCTGACGAGCTTTACATACAACAACAAAACTGAGCAAAGAACATGCTGAATTAATCATGGCTCATACACATAATGAAAAAATACATGACATGTATCTCTACCTGCATATATATGTCTTTCGGGAAAATTGTGATTCTGCTAACCATTCATCAAAGAGAAAACATCATTTTGGTCCTTTTTTTTAAATCTTGTCTCTATTTATCAGTGACTCTTAAAATGCCATCACACATCATTTATGATAATAAACAAAAATTAAACAATCAATCCGTAGCTAATTGAATGATTAAATTCATGAATATTTGAACAATGACCAAAGCAAATAAACAAATCTCAAAAAAAAAAATATGTACATATCTTTATCAACAATGTTTATAATGACTTGGATACACAAGTTACTTAAAGAAAGCAAATCCAGGCAATGTCTCACGGTAATAACTACAGATAATAATGTGTCATCTTTTAGATTGGTCACAACATAGGCTACAGAGCTTTTCATCACAAAGTGTTAAAAAGAAGAAACTGGGAAGAATAGCATTCATACAGCAAGCAAATGGGTGATGCATGCATTCCTATTAGTTCAACAAAAAGAAATGCCGATCCTGCATCCTCAATCTGCAAAGTATAAAGGAAGAATCCTATAGCTCTGCAGCTTTTATGTTCAATGACACAGCTATCCTTGTTACAAAAATTGGTGACCATGTATTCAAAAAGTGTCAAAATAAGCTTTTTACGATTTTCAAACTATGCCCTTATGACGACTTCCAATCTCTTATTTCTACACCCTACATCAAACTTGAAATATCCTTCTTCATTCCAAGTTTCATTCAAATTGGACACAAAATTCGTCATATATCAGACTTTACATTTACCTGTGCTTGAGTTCAAGAAAAATTCCAATATATCAGCAAATACCTCTGACGGGTTTGCAACTGTTTTCCCTATACAAGCATGCAAAGTGGACATGAATATAAAAGGAAGTATCCTATACCAATGCAGTTTACAATCAAAACTCTGCCTGCAGCCTTAATCCTTCATGTGCACATCCTTGTGATAAAATATATCCAGTTCGGAACTCAAAATTCCTGCTTTTATTCCACAGAATGGTAAAATAGCAACATCCACAGAGTACAGCGACTAAGTGAGGAATGTTCCATCCATGTATCATGCAATGTGTATTACAAAAGAAGCTACATGATTGTAGCAATCCCAAAATGCATCCAAAATAAATCTCTCACCAAACAAATGGAAAACGCCTCCTACCACTATATACATAGAAATAAAGGAAGTTGTACGCTATCAGCTGCCAGCCATGGTTAAGTGCTTCAACGAGGTAGCTGGTGTGGTTAGCTTAGATTGAGACATTTTCCTTGTTCAGAGGATATCCTGAACCCATTACTATCACTATTACACACCCAGTACACCATCAAACTACAATCACACCATTATTGTATGCGAGTGACAACGAGTTTTCTGATTCTAGAGCGGCGTGAAAACCTAACCTGCTTTTAAAATTATGGCATGATAATTTGAAGATGATTTGTATGGTGAATTTATTATTGTATTGTACTACTTTTCTAAGGGAAATATATAATTTGTATTTCTTACAAGTATTGTGATTTGAATTGGAAATGATTTAAGAAATATTTTTTTTACTTTGGGCTTATTTGATATGCTATATATAAACTCATTGCACTCACAAATACTACAACAGAAAGTCACTAAAATGCATTATGTTTGAATGTCAGGGAAGGGGTAATTCAAATCAGCTTAAAGTAAAGCAAACAGTCCCAGTTTCATCAGATTGATTCATGCCCTTTTTACCATTTTTTTCTAAGAAAATGTGGATGAATTTTGTTATTTTCGCAACCAATGTCAACACCTTGTATGTGTTGTTAAACATTCAATTTCCATTAGGTGTTAAGCTTTCAGACTAGTTGCTGTAAAATATGACATGCCCCATCAGTTACTAAAGCCAAAGATACGCTCTAGATGATCAAATGTACATTAACTTGGTGTTCTGTGTAATGGTTTGCCTACAAATGACTTCCAGTTGTAACAGGTTACAATAAAGGGGAAGGGGGAATATCTACATTGATAAATGGTATATTCCAAAACATGACAAGAGAAAACCTCAAAGGCAAAGAAGAATGTCTTTCATAGAGGGGAGCGTGGTCGATTAGAGGGGAGCGTGGCCGAGCGGTTAGAGCACGGGTCTCGTAATACAGAGATTGTGGGTTCGAGCCCCGGGCCGGGCGGTTTTCATCTCCTTGTTTCCTTGAGCAAGAAACTTTACTCTACTTGCTCCATGGTCGGACAGTCACGTAAAGCCGTGGGTCCCCTGTACGAATAGACTCCTTCATGGGGTATGCATGTTATCATGCAAGTACTTGTATCATTGATTGATTGATTGATTGATATCCAACATTTTATTTTTTAGATAGAGTACAAAAAAAAGTTGAGTCAATGACAATGGACATCTGTAGCTAAGGTTTGTTATAGCTCTAGAAAACTTGCCGTCTCTGTTCCGCAGTCTTTTGATGATGGTGATGGTCTCTTTAACTTCTCTTTTAAGCCATGTATTTGCCAAAACTATAAAACCTGCCAAAACTTAAAAACCATCTCAGCTGTCAAACTTTAATTAGTTTTGTAAATTTGTAATATTTAACTTTTCAGATGACTTTTACAAGTATAATTGATTTGAAAACAGTCTAATTTCATTGAAAACAAAATTCATTGCAAAGAAAATGGAAACATATGTTACCTACCACAAATTTCATTCACCTGAGTTGCCTACCAGGGAATGCAACCCTGGGAGTATCAAGTACATGTACTTTCCTGTTGAAAGTGACTGATATCAAAAAGGCACTGATAATACTACAACCAGATAAGGCTATATTTGGCTAACACACTAACAGTTATAAAGTTTATGGACATAAGGTAACATGATTTTATACCTTATCAAAAATTACTGCAACTTGTAAAAGAAACTTTTATAAGCCTTTAAATTCAAAATAGTTTTATTTTACTATAAACAACTTTTTCTTTTCATAACAAACCTTGGCTTTGTATGCATCACAAATAAGCCACATTTTTTAATATATCTCTGTGGAAGAACCATGCCAAGCTGACCACCCTACCTAACCGATATAAATCCCTGATATGTCCCTATCTGCACTGTAGCATTTACCCACCGAGTCTCAATTGATAGGATAAAGAAATGGAGAAATACGCATCGTACACTAGAACATTAATAACAATAAGACAAATCACAAACAGGCCAGGATTTCATTTAATTAGAAAAAAATCCTGGCCGAACAGGGACTCGAACCCGGGACCTCTCGCTTGCCATGCGAGTCCCTGTTCGGCCAGGATTTTTTTCTAATTATATGAAATCCTGGCCTGTTTGTGATTTGTCTTATTGTTATTAATGTTCTAGTGTACGATGTGTATTTCTCCATTTCTTTATCTGATTATTTATTAGAAATACGGTAGTATCAGTTCTGATCTCGTATACTAGTGTGTATCGTTATAGCTTTATATCCTTGTACCTATGTTCAGTTCATCTATCTCCCAACTTTAGATATCTCAATTGATACTTAAATTCTAGTACTATTATCCCTTTGGTTCAATCCGAGGGCCAGATGGGGTGCTTTATTGAAAAATCCCCTTTTTTGTTCTTTCAGTGTGTAAAACACTCTTGGACCAGTTAACCCTAACATGTAGTGTCTTCCAAAACTGTGCCAAGCTTGACCAACCAATATATTATAAATCCCTGATATGTCCCTATCTGCACTGTAGCATTTACCCACCAAGTCTCAATTGATACTTGAATTCTAGTACTAATATTCCTTTGGTTCAATCTGTGGGCCAGATGGGTTGCAAAAAGTTTGAAAAATTGAAAAAGTTCACCTTTTTGTTCTTTCAGTATATAAATATAGTTCAAGCATTTCATCTCCATTTTCCCACATGATTTTACAGATGTTTTTAAATGCAATATCACAACTTGAAAGAAAATTTGGTTAACATTCATCCTACATATCAGAAATACTCATCAAACTTTGTTCAAAATATCATACTTATTCCCTATATTATGAATGAATTAGGTTAACAAACTGAAATTGATTTGCAATTTCTTGTTTGTGTGAGGTACTCATCTTCAATTGGCCTCATCAAATCTTATCATATGCTCATCGATTTTGTTCCGTTTCACAAACACAATGCGCATTAATTAACCTATAATTCGTTTACTTCTACTTGAAAAATGTTTGACCAAACACTTGACCAATTTAGAAATAAAAATAACCAAGGAGTGAACTGACGAGAGGAATACTGAAAGAGGCTATATACCAGGTGTCCAAAAAAATGGTTACATGTAGAAAAATGATTGTGTGCAAAAAGTATAATAGTAGGAAAATTCAAACTTAGCATTACTTATGATACATATCTCTGCAAGATGTCTGCAAAATTTTAATATCACAGCATTATTATTTTTTGAGGCTGTGATATCAAAGTTTTATGAGTATCTAGCAGAGGGTTGTAATATAATTTGTGCAAAGTTTTGTTTCTCAAACTACTATAGTTTTAGCACACAATCATTTTTCTATATGTAACCATTTTTTGGGACACCTGGTACATTTAAAGATATACGAGTCCCTCCCTTCACACGCGGTATTACGAAAGCCATGTAGCTGTTCAAAACTGAGAAGTCTATATTCAAAATGCAATTATTCATCTCATTCTCTTCTACTTGAAAAATATAAAATTTCAGAAAAAGGAAACCAAATATTTTTCTGTTTTTCAATGAATTCATACTGTCTGCATGACAAGACAAGAAAATATCATTTTTCATGCATGTGCAACATTAGACTCTTCGCCCAACAACTACTTGACTAATAGCATTGGGTAATGTTCAAGCAGCGTACAAGTTTCAGCTGTGGTAGATACTGTCAGAAGATGCAGATGTTAGAATTGCATATCATGTTCTTTTGACAGTTTATAATGCATGATGCGACAAATAAAATCATAACAAAATTCAAAAATTTATCAACAAAAATAAAACCATTTACAGACAGCAACAAAGAACTGATAGGAGGCCATCCATGTTTATAAAAGCTTCAATTTCTATACAAAACATTAAATAATGATTTTACTGGTTTGCATATTAATGATTGTAGAAGGAGCAAGTCTGCCGTCAGCACACAAGCATACACAAATGTGAAAATAAACATGTTTTTACATAGCCAATGTAATGAAAGGTTTCACCGGGAAGAACATAATTTTTAAGCATAATGTGTGGATGTCAATGATGGTGCTTGTCATGTATCCATATTAAAGGGAGACATTCATTAACACGTTTCAAAATCTTGAAGAAAAAAATGTTTCCGACTTGGTCACTTTGCTGCATGTATTATAGTACAAACCATTACATGCTTTCTAAAACTGTTGGGTCCATAAAATGGTACATAAAGAGTTAAACCTTGTCAAAAGATATTGGCAAAATGCATTTGTAGTTTTAAATACTTTTCTTGAAGTAAAAGTAAGGTAACCTTACAAAAGAATCCAACTCGTCTACCATACCCATTTCTATTGAGTGGGTATGGAGGAATTAGGCGGATAAAGAGTCTTACTTTAGGAATCAACACTGCATTGGCCGGACAGTGACTTGAACCCAACAACCTTTTAACTTCAAGTCCAATATTTTAACCACTCCACAAAAGTGCTCCACTTCTTGAATACATTGTTCAATTTCTGATCTTTGCATAAAAATATTTCCATTTAGGTTTTAGCTTTTTGACTTGAGAAAATTTGTAATAGAGGTATGTCCATCATACCAATAGACCAAGTCTTACTCTTTTGTGCATACAAACCTTCAGTTTCATACAACTACGCTATTTTATGTCTTTATCCATAGTTACCAAGAACCTGCACTTTAACCATAGAGGGCCAATTCCAGACTCAGCACCATTTTTATTCCAACACAGTGACCAAATTGTGGGGTGTTTTTTTCAATATTTTTGCAGATGATGCATTTCATCTTTTAGTAATGTGCTAATATTGTAAACACACACTCATCATTGCCTATAGTTTTGCAAACTATTCATATAAAGCAGTATTTGCATGGATTTCTTCCATACAAAACCAAATCCACAAACAAAATCTTTGCACTCAAAGTTGATTTTTAGCAAAATTCAAAAACCTGAATATGGTACTTTTAATTTGAGCCAAATGGCTGAGTCAAGACGCCATGGCACTTGGCATCATTATATAGGCAGTCTGGTATCTCCCCTTTAATCTATGGTTTTATCTAAAATCACAAAAATAACACTGCCCCTTACCTGCATTCAGATGACGGTAGAATGTTAGACATGAAAAGAAATGAAACAAAAATATTCTGGTTAGTGATGGTAAATATTGTTTGTCTAAAACACAGCTTATTAATTGAATTACAGAATGATATTTTAGGTATGCTTTTTGCAAGCAACACAGGAAGTTGAACAAAACCATTCCTCATTCATGTCACAATTTAATCAAGTATCATTGACCTAAATTATCTACTCCTTTTAACCATTCATTCCGCAAAAAGAAAAGCACTTTAAATTAAAAGCAGCATTGCAAGGATATTTATGAATGATTCGTAACTTCAATTCCATTATGCATTATTTAATCCCTGCGATTTACCTACACAAATTTGACGTCAACTCTTGATCATGTTTGCGATGAGCTTTATGAATTTTTGTCTGCAGGGATCAATTAATGTTGAATTTTAAACATATTTTTCTTTTTATTTATTTTTCTTTCAAAACAAAAGATGCATTTAAACATAGCTTTCTTTTCAATTTATACATGTTACTCATCTAAGCCCAATCCACCTGGGATTCATAGTGTATTTCGTGAATGGATGACAGTTCTTGATTTAGTAAACCACCAATAATGAATTTTAGAAAAAATCAAAACCTTTCGCATATGAAGTAAACGATTACATGCTGCAATAAATTGGGTCAAGGATCAATTTAATATATCGCAAACCTGAACAAGCAGTAGAAATCATAGAAAATAAAAAAAATGAAACATTTCAAAAAGTATCACATCACAAAAAATCGAAAAGGAAAAAATCATGATGCTCCTTTGAAATTCAGAGTGCATATATGTATGAAATTTGCTTTTAAGGAGAGGCGCATTATCTTCATCCGATATCCCCACTCACGGATAATACGACACACATGTTGCCGGTTCAACACACCACTCAGACATGTGCTGTAGTAGTGGTATTGGTTTAGTGTTTCTAGAAATTCTTTGAGATTACTACAACAGGTGTATAATTGTTTCTTTGATTAAACAGGTTAAGTATGATATGATATATATAGGGCAGGGAAAACTAGAACACACTAATATGTCTGTCGATAACAAGAAAGGGGCTTATAATGAATCTACAATCAAATATGTACATGCAGGAATGTTATCAATATACCGCAATACTATATTGCAATATTTTTCTAGGTTATGTTGACAAGATTTTACAGCAACATTTTTATTTTAGGCCCTATATAGCTACTTTGCTCTAGTTGTTTGGAACACACATTAACTAAACAAATTATGCAGGAATGTTAAAAAAGATGCCTTAACCCTAACCCTCCTCAGTCCAACAAAATCCAACAAGCAAAAATCAAGAAATTTGCTTAAAGTCCAAATACGTCATAGACCGGGGTTACAGATGGGCACGAAAGTGCTGCCATGGCAGGCCATACTCGGTGGCTTGCCATAGGTGGACATTGGAACGGGATGCGAGAGGTCAAGGGTTCAAATTCCAGGGGAAACGGGAAATTTTAGTATGACGTATTCAGACTTAGATAGTTTTTAAGCGTTTGGGAGTTAGGGTTATGAAGGTATATAAATGCGTAGTAGACATGCTACCATAACCCTAACCCTCCTCAGTCCAACAAAATCCAACAAGCAAAAATCAAGAAATTCACGTAAGTGCTGCCATGGCAGGCCATACTCGGTGGCTTGCCATAGGTGGACATAAGAACGGGATGCGAGAGGTCAAGGGTTCAAATTTTTGTATGACGTATTCAGACTTAGATAGTTTTTAAGCGTTTGGGAGTTCGGGTTGAATTTTGTTTTGTTGAATTAGTCTAATTTAAGTAGTTTTTATTGAAGACTCTTCAAATAAGGTAAACGTTTGGACATTTGCTCCATGCTGAAAACCCTTTTATGAGGGAGCACCATTACTATTGCAATATAACTCTTCTAAGCATAAGGAGGGGGTATTTTTCATAATTATGTAAAATCAGCCGTTTTTTAAGAGAAGACCCTCAATAGCCTGGGGTCCTCCCATCCTAGATATCCCATGAATATTGTGGAGAAAAATATTCAGATGCTTTTACCAAAATATATCCAAATTACAGATAGAGGACAACAAAAACTACCTTATGGCTCAATGAAGGTATCACAATTATAGCTAGGGAATGCTGACGAACCCGGCCCCACTGGTGTACACAAATATAGGACCCATCAATGGAATCTGATCGGACAGTCAAAACCTGTATCCTACCCAGCTATATGCATTATAAATACTAAATTCAGCTGCAGAAATAGAGACTATTTTCATAACAGGAAGACTTGACATATATTTGAATTTGGTCTATAGATAGACATGTCTTTTTTAATATCCTGAAATCTGCTGATCTATCACATTTTGCTCTGAAGATGGGGATGTCATATACGAAATAGTGATATATATGCACACCAAATAATGCTGATATTTACATCTTAGCTACTATGCACCAATGTGAAGAATATGTGTTGTTTAGCTGCTGAAGAAAAGCCATATAAATTTTATTTTTTATTTATTAATTAAAAAACATGGAGTTAATGAAAGAATCTCTAACTCAGTCTGAATTTATAAGGGATTGTAAAGGCCACATACAATTATAAAATCAGAAACGTAACATGTCACATATGTTCACTTAATGTACTACTTGTGGTAACCATGTGTGTGATGTATCATTATTCTTCCACTGACTTCCATTGATTTTTGCTACATGTTTCTGGATTTTCTTGTGTAAGATATGGCATTTGAGATTGGATTAGAGATGGAAAATGAGACTTGGCACCATTTTCTTTAATGCCAGCATAGCGATCAAACTAGGGATATTTGGATTTTTACCAATGATACATCGCCATTTGTTCAGATGGACAAACACACACTCATCTCTTAATTCAGTTTTGTATACAATACATTCATGTAATAAACTATTAGTGCAGTTGTTTTCTACATGTAAAAGTATGTGCACTTGAACTTATTTTGTGCGACTCAAGTGGAGCTGGATACCACCAATTTGAGCCCATGACTGACAACCCAATTACATTTAGAAATAGGTATTGTCTGTCTACATCTTCGGATTTGAGTACGCAAAAGCTAAATTGTCAAACCGATTGTTTGGAGTGGCCTTAACATGCAAGTGTAGAATTTCGGCTTTTTAAAATCTAAAACAGTGTTGCTTTTGTTTGGTCCTCATGGACCTCAATGTGTTTCCATATGAAACAAACAATTAAACAAACAATAAGACAAACTACATGGTTATTCTCAGATATATTTATATACTGATTTGTAAAATCTGTGAAATAAGGAGGAAAACTCTTACCAAGTACAAACTACCACTTCCTCCCTTCAGGGACAACCATGTGGGCGACCGGCTATCTCATTTAACCAAAGCTGTAGGGAATAGCAATGGTTCAGCATGATGTGACTTTGTAAAACAGGAACTAATACACAGAAGCTGTGTGTGAACTTTTCCTATATATGGCACACATTTGGTTAGAACAGGATTCAATACAACAAAATAGACCCTGTAAATAGAGACTATCTTTGTACGGCCATGTGAATTACTATGTTTATGGATACAAAACAAACTTGGGTACAAACAGTTGCCTTCTTTTAAAAGTAGTAGCCACAGATATATTCTCAGCACATTTCTTATTCCCTTTGAAAACACCTGCCAAGATATTCTCTTGCACCCAAACCAATGTCCAACTATGCTCATTTCTGCTTCTGAATGCCTTTGACAGTCTTAAGACATAAAAACCATCTTAAATAAAACAGACTCACTAAAAATATATGGACTGACTAAAGCTTAGAAAGCAAATCCATGGCATATCAATGTTTACCAAACATTCAAGCAAAACAGATCCTGATTAAATTGTCAGTCCTAAAGCAGAGCCAATTTTGCATCCCCTTTAGCTTATGATCCACAAATTGTCATTAAAGTTTAATTTAGCAAAGTAAGTAACGAGGCCACCGTGATATAATTTGGGTTGCCAAATTCTGCTCACATACACACCCCTTCAATCAATGTGATGCTCATTATGAGTAGAACTAGTATCGTTCCCCTGATCTCCCCTCCCACGGACTCAGCAATGAGCCCGGGCAGCGCGCGCAGCGCGCTGCCCGGGCGAAGGCTGGAATTTAGTTTGATTCAGAGAGTACCAGACATGGTGTACACTAAATTTAACAATATTGACAGCCCGAAACAAGGGCTAATTATGAGTAACATCTCATGGTGTTCACACTCAGCTCCTACTCAAAACTATTATGTGATCAGAATAAATGTGATATGGGTATGGCCAGATCTGGGGATGGTGACTACCAGTTCTTGTTTGTGAAATCAGGAAAATTGTTCAGTATTGATTGCATTCCCGATTAAAAGATTGATAATTTTTAATTTGATAAACTAGGGAAAGATCACTCCCTGGGATTCTGGGACTTGTTTCAGAGAAAAAATTCACACACAAGAAAATAAATTGTCTGGAGTTCTGAAACATTCCCCCTACACTTCCCTTATGAAATTTCACAAATTTTGCCCAAAATGTTGTTTTTCCTTTTTTGTGTGCATGGAAAAAAATGCCTTAATGAAAAATCCCAGTCCTTAAGAAAAAGCAATTTTGTTTGTTTGTTTGCTTGCTTGCTTCCTTGTTTGTTTGGTCTTTGTTTGTTTATTTCCTTCACTTAATGCCGACTTCTGTGTTCAAAATATATTGATTGTTTCATTGCAAATATCCTTTGCACGTGTTAATTTAAACATATTTACAAGTCAATTGTCTCAATAACTGTAACACCATACCCAGTATGTCCTCTGAACAGCCTTACTCATCATAGCACATATACACATCATACTTTCCTGCAGGGCCTTGTACACGTCCTGATCAACCCTCACCCTCTAGCATATCAATGGGTGAAATTAATGAATCTATATAATGAACATTGCGATAACAGAAAATGAGACATGGGTCGTGAGAAATGCCGTAAGATAATATGCAAGTATTTCTCATCATGGTTCAATTTGAGTTTTCCATTTCATCAAGAGCTGTTTACCCTTCTAATGTATCATTTTGCCCAAAAAAGAGCATTGCTTTGCTTTAGCAATGATAATGGTGGTTCAAGTCAACTTTTAACTTTTCCTAAACAGCTTTTCCCCACATAAATGTAGCATCTCAAGCAACTGACAGCTATGTTTGATGAGCTTCTCTACAATTATCACTCAAAATATACAAAACTGTGGAAAAGAAAGGAAATTATAAAATCACGTTCTTGCAATGTTAAAATAATTTGGACCAATAGCATGTCCAGAAAACTGTTGGCCTTTATTACCCTGCTATCCCCATCTATTATGCCATTTTATGAGATATGGATAGCAAAGCATGTGTCCTATATTCTTAAAATCATTATAACATGATCCAAATTAATTTCATAAAGACCAACAATCAAATCATAAAATATCCATCTACATGCATGCCACTTTCTCATAATATATCAGTTTTAGAAAACCTCTGTTATTTTGAGCCACCACAAATCACTGTCCAAATCAATTTCGTAAGACAAGCCATCAAAACAAAAATCTCTGAGCATACACATCATTTTTATAAATATAATACGGCATTTGAGAAACCCTTGTCCTCAACATCTTTATTGAGCAACAAATCCAACAGGTCTTTCCTCTCAGTTGCATACTTAGAACCAATTTAACTGACAAGTATGTCAGAGCTAGGAGTCAATACATCACTTGGAAGTTCCTTCACATAATGTCTGTGCGCCATCTCGCCTCAAGCTCTGCTTTGCTTGACATTTAAACATACACATAAGTTTGTGTTTTAAGAATAGGGCCCAAGGCCAGCATAGCCTTATAAGGACAAGACAAGTTACACAAGCTTGGATCAAACAAATAGAAGGCAGATTAGAATGAGGAATGAAAAGATTAATTATACATTGCTACAGTTGAGTTTATTTGATGTACTTTGTTGCCACTGTTGATTTGTCACTCTGCAATCAATGCACTATTATTTTTTTTCAATCTATCAAAGATATTTGAAAAATTTTAAACAAAATTCTACTTCAGCCCTATAATTCATGCGAAGCCTCCATTGAAATGTTGTTAAGTCAGGCTATTTGTACTACCCATTATCCTGGTAAAAATGATAAGATACTGACTAGTCCTGCATTATGCCATGAGGAAGGGTAACATTTATGCCTGTTATTCTCGAAATTATAACCAACAATACATATCAGATCTGACAAGGCTGACATACTCAACTACAAATCATACATCACTTCTTCATCTAAATCAATTTCAAAGATTTAAGCATCAAAGCAAAAAATATTCATATCATTTTTTCATACAAAATATAGTATTTGTGTAAAACTTATTATATCTCTCCTTTATATGATGCTTTGTATGAATAAAGAAAAAAGAGAAAATCAACGTCCTCATTGTAAACCCTCTAAAGGGTTTCAAACCCCATACCTCCTGCAAACAAGCAAGAAAAGAAATATGCCGCTGCAAGCACAATCCAGACCGACCAAAGCCTTTCCCTTGCCATTGCGATCAAACCAAAGTTAAAGACGTTCGCAGTGTTAATTCTCATCAACAGATTGCAGTGTTACATAATCGGTTGTTGGTAATGGCGGGATGATTTTGACAAAACGTGTGTGTGGTTTTTGAGCGTATGACTGGCGCCTCATACACAAAACGTAACACGCATACTTTTAATTCATGCATTGTCTTCTCGGTAAATGCTGAACAACAATAACAAATGCAGTAAAAGTAAAGGTAAACTTTACTTGAAATCAAACTTATTCAAGCAGATTCTATCTATATAACATTTTTAAAACTTGAAATTTTGAAACAATACCCCAGTTTCATTTTACTCCCAATGTCTTATTCCTGACTGTCTAAATATAAAGTTTGTTCATGAATGTTTGAATCTTCATTTTTATGCCATAAATATGAATAAAATATTAATCCTCAATATATGTCAATTCTGTATTTGAAGTAAATATGACAAACGATTCATTTCAAGATGGAATACGTTGACAATAAATCAGGCAAGAATTATATTTCAAACATTTAAGGCATCGCTATGGATTACAAAAAGCTAAGCCCATCAAAATACCTTCATTTTATACAATAAAAATAAAATACAAGTATTCTTTACTTTAGCACACTACTTATTTTGAGGCAAAAACATGTTTTTGTTTCGACAAATGTTAAACATTTAGCTAATGCAACCATATCTCGGAGCAATTTTGTTTTCAAATCATATCATCGTTTCATATGGTGATTTGTAACTGGTAAGTTATGATACAGATGACTAGAGTAAAGTAACCTAAATTATTACATTCTGGCCATGTTTATGTAGAACTTTGACATATTGGGGAGCGGCAAGCCATGAAATGACGAGGCCTTGCTTGTGAATAACCTTACAACAGGTACAAATCCTATTTCCAGAAGCGCAAGTCCACACTTTAGACCAATTATGAAACGTGCTAATTCTGTCCAGGGAATGCCAAATTACAAAACTTGTGCTTATCATATGCCACTGGTTACAATCAATTAATCTTTCAACAATGTAACACCAAGTTGTAATTGTGCCATTAAAATGTGCATAATTTGCCCAATTTCTGTCTCTTTTGATTAATAACTCAAAATTAGCTTGCACTTAGCTTTTATCTGCTATTTTGTTTCACATTTTCTTGCCATAAATATGAATAAAATATTAATCCCCAATATCTGTCATTTCTGTATTGAAGTAAATATGATAAAAGATTCACTTCAAGATGAAATACGAAGATAGTAAAACCAGGTGAGAATGATATTTCAAACATTTAAGGTAATGCACTAGATTATCAAAAGATTTGCCAGTCAAAATATCTACATTTTACAACATAAAAATAAAACATAATTTTACAACAAGCAATTGGCTCTTTCTTGATGGAAAACATGTTTTTGTTCTAACAAATGTCAAAGCAAACATTTGGCTAATGCCCTACATATCTTGGGGCAATATTGTCTTCAAAAGCTATCATCGTTTCCTATGGGGGATACGTAACTGGTAAGTTATGGCGCAGATGGCTGGAGTATCTAAATTATTACATTCTGGCCATGTCTAAAACTTAGGCATATTGGAGAGCCGGAAGCCATGTAGTGACGAGGCCTTGCTTGTGATTAAGTTATCGAACACCAGGTAAAACAAATAATCTTAAGAAATCCAATTTCCAGGGGCACAAGTCCAGACTTTAGCCCTGTTATGAAACGTGCCAATTCAGATCAGGTCGTAGTCGCCAGACATGTAAACAACTGTTAGGGGAACAACAGATTACAAAACTTGTGTTTTCAATATGCCACTGGTTTAAGCCACTGCATTTTTTCACATTTTAACACCATGTTATAATTGATCCATTAAAATTTGCATAATTTGCCCCATTTCTGTCGTCTTTTGATAAAACTCATAATAGCATTCATCTGGTATTTAATTCAACATTTTCTTGCCAAAATGTAAAATATTAATCCTCAATATCTGCAAATTCCATATTGTAGTAAATATGACAAAAGATTCATTTCAAGATGGAATACGTCGACAGTAAATCAAAGAATGATATTTCAAACATTTCAGGTATTGCTCTAGATTATCAAAAGCTAAGCCTGTAAAATGGAGACCTCCAGAGGCAACGCGAGTTTTGCTCTGTTAAATAATAACACACAGAAAACATAAGTAGCTTTACATTTAAAGCTCAAACATTTAGAGCTTAGTACAGTAAGCTTAACGCTTACCTGAAAATTACACTAGACATCTACGCTGAACAATAAAGTACTTTGAGATTACATTTCAGCCACCGTCATAGACTGCAATAACTGATTCTTGGATGTCTTCATTGATAGACTAAATTGTCATGCAACTTGTTGAATCATTTGAAGGCACAGTAACCTAAATAGCCATCTTTCCTAATCAATCATAATGACGACTTCTGACGAGCTTTACATACAACAACAAACTTGAACAGACAGCATGCTGAATTAATCATGGCTCATACAAATAATGAAAAAAATACATGATATGTATCTCTACCGGCAAATGTATTTCGAGAAACTCAAGATTCTGCTATCCATTCATCAAAAAGGAATTATCATTTTAGTCCTTTTTTAAAACAATCATGTCTCTATTTATCAGTGACTCCTAAAATGCCATCACATGCTATTCATGATAATACAGAAAATCAATCTGTAGCTGATTGAATGATTAAATTCATTCATTTTTGAAACAATTAATTACACATGATCAAAGCAAATTAACCAATTTCAAAAAAAAAAATCTTGAAATGAACTGCTAGTGCAATTATTACACTTATTTATTATAAAATATATATCCTTATCAACAATGTTTGTAATGACTTTGATACACAAGCTATTTAAAGAAAGCAAATCCAGGCAATGTCTCACGATAATGACTCTAGATAATAATGTGTCATCTTTTGAATTGGACATGACAGAGGCTACAGAGCTTTTCATCACAAAGTGTTAAAAAAAACTGGGAAGTATAGCACAAATATAGCAAGCAAATGGGTGATGCATAAAGTTCCACAAATAAATTTCTGATCCTCTGCACAAAAATGACAATCTGCAAGTATAAAGGAAAAATCCTATAGCACTGCAGCTTTTATGATCAATGACCAGCTGTCCTTGTTACACAATTTGGTGATCATGTATTCAAAATGCAGCAAAATAAGCTTTGTACGATTTTCAAACAATACCCTTAAGATGACCTTCAAATCTCGCTTATTTTTACACTCTACATCAAATTTGAAGTGTTCTTCATTCCAAGTTTCATTCAAATTGGACACAAAATTCTCAAAATATCAGACTTTACATTTACCTGTGCTTGAGTTCAAGAAAAATTCCAATATATCAGCAAATACCTCTGACGGGTTTGCAATTGTTTTCTCTATACAAGCATGCCAACTGGACACAAATATAAAAGGAAGTATCCTATACCAATGCAGTTTACAATCAAAACTCTGCCTGCAGCCTTAATCCTTCATGGCACATCCTTGTGGTAAATTATTTCCAATTCGGAACTGAAAATGCCTGCTTTTATTCCATAGACTTGTAGTAACATCCACAGAGTACAGCGACTAACCAGGGAATGTTCCATCCATGTATCATCATGCAATGTGTATAACAAAAGAAGCTACACGATTGCAGTATTCCCAAAATGCATCCAAAATAAATCTCTCTCACCAAACAAATGGAAAAACGCCTCCTACCACTATACATCGAAATAAAGGAAGTTGTACGCTATCAGCTGCCAGCCATGGTTAAGTGCTTCAACGAAGTAGCTGGTGTGGTTAGCTTAGATTGAGACATTTTCCTTGTTCGGAGGATATCCTGAACCCATTACTATCACTATTACACACCCAGTACACCATCAAACTACAATCACACCATTGTATGCGAGTGACAACGAGTTTTCTGATTCTAGGGCGGCGTGAAAACCTAACCTGCTTTTAAAAATATGGCATGATAATTTGAAGATGATTTGTATGGTGAATGCATTTAATTATTGTATTGTACATTGGCAAACATATAATTTGTATTTCTTACAAGTATTGTGATTTGAATTGGAAATGATTTTAATTTTTTTTTAATTTTACTTTAAGCTTATTGATATGCTGTAAACTCATTGCACACACAACTATTACCACAAAAAGTCACTAAAAGGAGACCTCTGGTTAAAATAACAGGAGTCTATCATTGTTTTGTTTTCTTTTCTTTTTTACTTTCCATTTTAGTGACACACTCCAGAACATTGGTTTGTTTATTTTGAAAGACTTAGTGTAATAATGACAATTTTTTATAATTTGCTGTGGCACTTTTAAGAAATACCATTTGTAATACAAAATATCATCAAACCACTTTCAATATATCCATCTTCAGCAACATTTCAGATAGTTTCATAGTTGTTGTTGTTTTATGTTTTTGTGGGTTTTTTTTTAGAAAATCTGGATGCATCTTGTTATTTTCTCAACCAATGTCAACACCTTGTCAGTGATGTTAAACATTCAATTTCCATTAGGTGTTAAGCTTTCAGACTAGTTGCTGTAAAATATGACATGCCCCATCAGTTACTAAAGCCAAAGATACGCTCTAGATGATCAAATGTACATTAACTCGGTGTTCTGTGTAATGGTTTGCCTACAAATGACTTCCAGTTGTAACAGGTTACAATAAAGGGGAAGGGGGGAATATCTACATTGATAAATGGTATATTCCAAACATGACAAGAGAAAACCTCAAAGGCAAAGAAAAATCTTATATATCCAACATTTTATTTTTTAGATACAGTACAAAAAAAGTTGAGTCAAGGACAATGGACATCTGTAGCTAAGGTTTGTTATAGCTTGACGAAAACTTGCAGTCTCTGTTCCGCAGTCTTCTGATGATGCTGATTGTCTCTTAAACTTTTCTTTTAAGGCATGTATTGCCAGAACTTTAAAACCTGCCAAAACTTTAAAACCATCTCAGCTGTCAACCTTTAATTAGTTTTGTAGATTTGTAATATTTATCTTTTCAGATGACTTTTTACAAGTATAATTGATTTGAAAACAGTCTAATTTCATTGAAAACAAAATTCATTGCAAAGAAAATGGAAACATATGTTACCTACCACAAATTTCATTCACCTGAGCAGCCTACCAGGGAATGCAACCCTGAGAGTATCAAGTACATGTACTTTCCTGTTGAAAGTGACTGATATCAAGAAGGCACTGATAATACTACAACCAGATAAGGCTATATTTGGCAAACACTAATAGTTATAAAGTTTATGGACATAAGGTAACATGATTTTATACCTTATCAAAAATTACTGCAACTTGTAAAAGAAACTTTTATAAGCCTTTATTCAAAATAGTTTTATTTTACTATAAACTTTTTCTTTCCATAACAAACCTTGGCTTTGTATGCATCACAAATAAGCCACATTTTTTTAATATATCTCTGTGCAAGAACCATGCCAAGCTGTCCACCCTACCAGACCAATATAAATCCCTGATATGTCCCTATCTGCACTGTAGCATTTACCCACCAAGTCTCAATTGATACTTGAATTCTAGTACTATTATGCAATTATCACTTGTAACTCCGGCCCCCGGGTACCCGGGCATTAGCGGGGAACTCGTCATGCTTGCGAGGGGAAGTTGTGCATACTGATGTCCCCGCCAGGCGGGGAACTCGTGCGGGGATGCGGCGGTGACTCGATGGTGACCATTTAGGTGGGGAATTTGACCGGGACTTAAATCTATGGAATTTGAGCCCTTTCCCCGTGGTATGGGGCCTGGACTTCGTCGGTGACTCGGTTTTGAGGATGCACCGCCCTACGGGGAAGTCGGCGGAGTGTTCGGCAGGGACTCGTCATATTCTGATGAACGAGTTCGGGCGCATTCCCCACTAGTGCCCAGGTACCCGGGGGCCGGAGTTACAAGTGATAAGTGCATTATCCTTTGGTTCAATCCGAGGGCCAGATGGGGTTCTTTATTGAAAAATTCCCTTATTTGTTCTTTCAGTGTGTAAAACACTCTTGGACCAGTTAACCCTAACATGTAGTGTCTTCCAAAACTGTGCCAAGCTTGACCAACCAATATATTATAAATCCCTGATATGTGCAGTAGATGTCATCTACAATTTGCACTGTAGCATTTACCCACCAAGTCTCAATTGACACTTTACTTCTAATACTAATATCCCCTTGGTTTAAATCCATGGGCCAGATAGGTTTCTTTATTGAAAAGTTCCCCTTTTTGTTCTTTCATTATATAAATATAGTTCAAGCATTTCATGTCTATTTTCCACAGGATCTTACAGATGTTTTTCAATGCATTATCATAATTTGAGAAAGAAACTTTGGTTAACATTTATCCTACAAATCAGAAATAGTCATCAACATTTCATTCAAAATATCATACTTATTTCCTATATGTGGACCGCCGCGGCAAAAGGGTGCAGTTGTCGGCTCGTACATGTTGCTCCTTGTAGCATATCTGATGTATGCTATTTGTATGCATCAGATATGCTAC
>JXSR01S010723.1:9701-21231 GCA_000969725.1 Ophiothrix spiculata
TGCAGCTCTTTCAAATTCAGAAGGGATTATCCAACGCAACCAAATTCTGCTGAAGAGCGGGACTTTCCACTCGCTTATGTAATCATTACACATGTTAATTCTGCTCAGGTAGGCACATCTCTGGACGGGAAAATGTAAGCGCAAAAATATCTTGTTGTGGTACCATCTTTTAAATCAAACCATATATAAATATTCAAATTAAGTGGCTATAAGAATATGCCCCTTAGACTTTCTCAATTATAACGACGGTTAATTAATTTGTGACACCGTGTGCAGTGAAACTTATTAGATGTAAGTAAGACTCCCAAAAAGTATCGCCTCACCTTGAACAAACGGCTCCTGTGCCAATACGGAATACGCAAACGTAATTTGAAGATTGTGTGCACAAGTGCTGGAGTTTCAGCTTTCATTTTGACACCCTATTTCCGACAAATGACTGAGAAACGCCGAAGTTATGAACTTTTAAAACTCTCAAGGTCGTTTTGTAAAAGTTGCTTATTTCAATTTTCGCTCCGCACAAACCAGTAGCGCAAAAATAAGGATCAATATGAGAGGGAAGTGAGTTAAGGCTGGGGTAGACCTTCAAATGGCATCAACCGTTTTTGCACTCTAACTTTCAAACTTATTACATAAACTATATAAAAGTATACATTTTCAGAAGCGAATTTTTACCCTGAACATGATGATGATATCAGTTTTTGACCAAAAATGTCAATTTTGGCAAAAAATGCCCAAAACCGTATTTTTTGCCCCAAAATTTCTGGAAAGCCTAACTGAAATTTGCCTTCATGAAATGTTGAACTTTTTTGCTTTTTGGAATTTAGAAACAAATGTCTAGGAACAGTTTTCTCAAATTTTTGATTTTTATCTCAGTTTTCCAAAAAATGACATAAATAGGTCAAAAAATGCAAAAAAATCCCACCGCTGCCACCAAAATGACAATTTTTGGCATTTTATCAAAAAATAAGATACAAATCAAAAATTTGAGAAAACCGTTCCTAGACATTTGTTTCTAAATTCCAAAAAGCAAAAAAGTTCAAAATTTCACGAAGGCAAATTTTAGTTAGGCTTTCCAGAAATTTTGGGGCAAAAATACGTTTTTTGGCATTTTTTGCCAAAATTGACATTTTTGGTCAAAAACTGATATCATCATCATGTTAAGGGTAAAAATCCGCTTCTAAAAATATATACTTTTATATGGTTTATGTAATTAGTTTGAGAGTTAGAGTACAAAAACAGTTCATGCTAGTCAATGAAGCACGCGGTCTTTTAAAAGCATGCGTCATTGGTGTCTAAGCATCATGCATCCAGATATTATTTTTTATAATTTTTCATTAATTCATTTTTGTTAATAATAAGAACCGAAGAAACGACATTCAACTGTTAGGCATTGCTAGCATTAAAGACATGGCGCAAGTACCAGTCCACATCCCGAATAACGGTGCACTATTTGTTTTTAAGGCTAGTAATGCCTACCATTTGAATCTGAAGTTGAGATCGTTTCTGTTAATTAATATAATAAGATGAAAAATTAATATCTTGATGGATGATGCTTGGAACCCCATGACGCATGCTTTCGAAAAAACCGCGCGCTTCTGTGACCAAACTCACTCACCTCATATAATTGATCGGTGCGATTATAGCAACTTTTACAAAACGACCTCTAGGGGTTTAAATGTTTTTAACTTCGGTGTTTTTCAGTCAATTGTCAGAAATAGGGTGTCAAATGAAAGCTTAAACTCTAGCACTTGTGCACACAATCTTCAAATTACGTTTGAGTATTCTGTATTGGCGCAGGATCCATTTGTTCGAGGTGAGGCGATACTTTTTTGGGAGTCTTTATTAATTCAGCTTAAACGTTCGTAGTTGTCGAGGTCGTTATGATGCTGCTGTTTTAGCCCTAACTTTATTTTCTTTATGTTCTCATAGGTTGAGCGACTCCTCCGAGCTATTTACCAGCCACAAAACATCATATGCATCCATCCCGACCAACGCTCTTCATCTGAGTTCCATTCGGCTATCAGAAACATCGCAAACTGTTTTGATAACGTTTTTATTGCCTCAAAAATTACACCCGTTCAACGAGGAAATATATCGATAGTACGAGCAAATTTAAACTGCATGGAGGATTTACTACAAAAGTCCAAAACGTGGAAATACTTGATCAATCTCTGTTCAACGGATTTTCCTATGAAGACTAACTTTGAAATAATTCAGCAAATTAAAGCGTATAACGGTCACAATGTAGTAAGTGGGTATAATCCTAAAATAGAAAATGTAAAAAAAGGATTGTATTCCATGCATTTCTACAATGTAACTGTTTTTCGATGGAAATATCATTATGAATTCAAATCCTATGGTACAATTCCGAGAAACACAAAAGTTCTAAAACCTCCAGTTCCATTTAATCTTACACTTTTTAAAGGAAACACCTACATTGGCGCTTCAAGAAAATTCATAGATTTTATTCTGCATGATAAAGTAGCAAATGCATTGTATGATTGGTTGAAAGACACTTACATTCCAGAAGAAACATTTTATCCTACTTTACAGCGATGGCATCTAGCGCCAGGAAGTTATCCATCAGATTATGCAATAGGCAATCGTTTAAATATACGATACATTCTTTGGGCCGCGTCAAAAGACCGATGCAAAGGAAAGTTGGTGCATTCAGTTTGCATATTTAATGTTGAACACCTACAGTATCTATATCACTTACCTCATTTATTTGTTAACAAACTTCATTACAACTACGATCCAATAACTATACAATGTATGGAATGGCTTTTAAAAAATAGAAGTTCCCATGAAGATTTATTTTTTAAAGAATTTCAAGACTTTCCAGTTATTTATCCTTGGGCAAATTTTACCGGGCCAAATTATGTATCAGGATTGTAGTCATTCTCATTGAGAATGTTTCTTATGGTGTTTTTTTTTATCATGCAGTATTTTTTTTCTTTCTGAATCACCATTTACTAAATTTCCACTTGGTGAAAAATTTTCTTTAAAATTTCAAAATGGCGTCAAAAGATTAGTTCGAAAAAGTTAACGTATTTTTTTGCCGAAACCTTATAATTTCATAATGTTCAGACAATTTGCTTCATTGTGAAAAGTTTTGGCAGATTGTAGGGTTGATACTGTTTATATTGTATAAATTTAGAGTAATATCGTTTTTGAATGATATATGCTGTTTTGTCCACCGAAAACTGCACCTTCGAAATCTCGCCGTTTGAGCTCTGTATTGGCTGTTTTTAATATCTTCATTCATTTTTATCCGTCTGATATGAGCATTCGTATGATTTAAGTGTAAATTGAACATTCCATCAAGGCAAAAATTGGGATTTTAAGGTAAACAAAATAAATACGACATTATAATGAATATTTTACTTCGCAATGTTTTTCAAGGCTGCACGGCTCAGTGAATGTTCCTGTGCTTCATAATGCATGGCTAACTCGCATCAGAAGCCATGGTTCAAGTCACCACGTACAAATGCAGTGGAAACCATTTCTCTTTCATGAAAAAAAACAATTCTGATTCGCGTCTCAACAGTAGATGTCATGTAGCCTTAAATAAGGTGAGGTGTAGGTACAAAGGACTCCGTTTTGCCATTGATCAGTTTTATTTATTCCCAGTTATCCATGTTAATATTTCAGCGATTCACTCTTCAAGTGTAGGTAAACGTTTGACCGAATAAATTTATGCAGATTCCGAGGGATCAAAACTAGTGTAAATTTGAATATCATCAGCGCATATACGATAAAATATTTCGAAATAATTCGGCTAATAGGAATATTATGCATGATGAACGATTTTTGGCCAACAATTGACCCTTGTGAAAGACCATAGTCTATCTAATGTGATTCAGAGAATGATCCATTTATTTGTAACCCCAGTTGATCTATCTGTATGATTTCAGCCAACTAAGGGCAGTTCCTGTAAGACCTATTGTTTTCTATTCTGGCAAAAAGGATATCATAATTAATAGTTTCGAACTAAAACTTAAATGATCCTTAATCGCCCCTCAATTTACAAAAATAGGGTTGTGGTGAACGTGGAATGGGCGCAGTAAAGCGTGACCAAAACATTCAATCACCTGCTTATCACTCTATTGCAGATAAACATATGACCACTCAAGTTGAGTAGTGAAGTGACCTTCACCTACGCTTTGACTTGTCAAATCAAATTTAATCTCGAAATCACATTTTTGGACCAATTTGTGTTGTTGCCCCCAACTAATACATATGAAAAAATTGACCACATTCGGACCTCCATTTCACACTTAACTAGATTACCTATCAAATCTGACCAAAGTCAACATACGTTTCCAGATATTTTCCTCATAAATCGACAACATAAAAAAGTTGTAAAAATATTTCTATTCCAACTATATGAGCAACAGTGTACATTTTACTCCCTGACAACCTTCGACGGACCGTCACTTGACTTGAAATCGAGTGAAGTTCGTTGAGGTGTCATTTTAATACTTATAACATGTTTTTTGCAAATATTTAAAAATTAAACAAGAAAGTGAAAATGACAAGAGGCTGCATTTACGGTTGGTTTGGGATGGAATATACGTAGCATCGGTGTAATGAAATACAGCGTCCGTGTTGTTGAAATGTCCTACCTACTATTAAATTGTGTAGAACGTATACTTGTATATGTGCAATCAATAAATCATCGATTGCGACTTATTCCGTGTAGTTCAATTAGACCCGGACTTCTGGTTATGGGGGACACTCAGTCTCATTACCGGTCGCACCATGAATGGTTGCTGATTTTAGAAAGAGCACTAGAAAACATTTTTCTTTCAATATTGTTAACATAACTACTGCAAAAGCAACTCCAAGAAGATTTTATTTAGGTGGTATATATCCGACTCAGTTCAGTTCTTACTTCACACCCTGGAAAATCAGGTCGGTGATCACAAGTGTATACAGCTAATAAAAGCTATTTATAGAAACCCAAGCGCTAGGATTCACCTTGAGGATGACAGCACCAATTCATTTGATATCCTTAGAGGAGTGAGGTGAGACAAGGGGATCCAACTTCACCGAAGTTGTTCACAGCGGCATTGGAAACAGCCTTTAGAAAACTAGACTGGGAAACAAGAGGAATTGCGGTAGATGGAGAATGTTTCACACATTAACGGTTTGCCGACGATATCTTACTAGTCAGCCACAACCCACAGGAGCTGTAGTCAATGATGCAGGAGCTCGATAAGAAGAGTCGTAAGGCTGGACTTCGCATGAAAATAAAGAAAACCAAACTGATGATGAGCAGCAAAGTCAGAGGTCAGAAAGTCATAGTTCAGGGGCATAGTACAGGGCTAGGGGCAGGAAATAGAAGAGGTGGACAACTACATATATCTGGGAAAGAAAATCTCATTCATGTCATTGGAAAACGAAACGGCAGGGAAAGTGAAGAGAAAAATCCAACTAGCATGGGCAAAATTCAGCAAACTAAATTACATATTCCGTGACAAACTTCCGACATCCCTAAAAAAACAAGACATTAGTGTTCAACCAATGCATCATCCCATTGTTGTCTTATGGTGCAGAGACGTGGACTACAACAAAGAAGTAAGAGAAGAAGTTGCAAGTGACAGAGAGGGCCATGGAAAGAATCATGATAGGTGTTACAAGAAAGGACAGAGTAACCAACAAAGATCTCAGGGACACAACAAATGTACAGGATATTAAGGGAAACAAAAGTTAAGAAATGGCATTAGGCGGAACATCTGGCTAGACAGAAGGACAACAGATGGACTATCAAAGTCACCAACTGGACTCCAAGATCATACACACAGGGCAGAGGCAAACAGAACAGAAGGTGGACTGATAAAATCAAGAACCACACTGGCATAACATGGCAAAGGAAAGCACAGGATAGATTGAAATGGAAGATTGATGAAGAGGCCTTCCTCGACTCCTGCAGAGGAGCGAAATAGGCTAGATAGATATCTGACTTAATGCGTAGGCTTATTAAACAAATGGACGTACGTTATGGTAAACTGACATCTGACATCTCTTTCTCAAAGAAACATGACAAAAAAGCAAACAAACAAGTGAAATGTCTTTTTAATCATCTCATTAACCCGAGATATAATGTCTATCTAAGGTTAACGAGATGAGTGTATATACAATTGCATTTGGCTGATAAGGAACAGATGTCCGTTTTCCATTTCGCACATTTTTTTCCTTATGACTTCTCAACTTGGCAAAGAAACGAAATTAATGTTTAACTAGTGGCGTAGCCAGGTTTTTGGAAGTGTGGGGGCACAATATGAAGAGGAACCGACAGAATTGTATTGACCGTGTGAGCGGTGCGAACAAAGTAAGGAAGCGAATAACGGGTGGGGCCCAGGGGCCCGCCTTAGGGCCCCTGGTGGGGATCCAGGGGGCGAAGGCCCCGGAAGCTCCGGGGTTATAGCTATTTGACACACTGCAGGAAGGCTAATTGAAACATTTTTGGATTTATGTAGTTATAATGGTGCCAAAATGCTGAGAAAATCATCTGTATGAGGTAGTTTTTGCAGAAACCGACATTGGCAGGCGGCCTATGGCCGCTCGACTGTTTTTGCTGTATCGCCGCCCGACCTGCGGCAGGTCGGCTCAACTTTACTAAAAGTTTATAGAATGGGCGGTATGATTTCGTCCAATACCAATCATGTCGTTTCACGTCTATATCCAGCCAGCGTACGAACTAAGGCCCACGAGAGGTATAGTAACAAGTTCCACTGGCGTGCCCAGAATTTTTCCTTGCGTGGGGGGTGGGGGGCTAAAGGGGATTTGCCGATTTAGAGGGAGCTGAGTGGTAAAAATAATTACAAAGAGGCTGAACTTAAAATGATTTTCTTACAGGAGCTTCAGCCCCCTAAGCCAAGCCCTGGGCACGTCAATGACAACACTGCAGCAGCTGCTACTTCAAACGACCACTTAATGTACTTAGGATCGAATGTTGAGGGGGAGGGGAGCCCTAATTGAGTTGTTCACCACGTGCTGTGGTATTCTGCGCTACCCAAAGATGGAGCACTGAATACAAGTGGAACGGTCAGTTTCACTGGGCCCCTGAAACCTCTGGCTAGAACACACGACCCCATTATTCATAGCACTAAAAAACTCAAAGTCCGTGATATTTATATACGGTATATCAGCTTGCTACCCATATGCAGATATGTATCGGCACATTTTTAATTTACTTCCACATAATCTCCCAAATATATATCTTTGCCACTAAGGCCGACATCCATGACTATAGCACGAGACAAGCCCTTGATTTCCATATTGAGCCAACAAGATCAATGCTTAATACCCAAGGACCCGTAAATAAGACAATCAAAACTGCTCGTTCCCTCGCCTCTTTTAAAAGCACACTTAAGAAACACATAATTTATCGGTTTGGTCAATACAATGAATACAGCCTCGAATCCATAAATAATGAGTAAGCTCCAATCACATGATACCTCTTTTTTTGCCCCTTATATTGTCATGCACCCTCATTTTCTTATACCTTAAGGGCACAGTTAACCCCTCATTTTCTGAAATATTTTATGCTTTGTAACTCAGTAACCGATAAGTAAATCCATATAAAAGTATACATTTCTAGATGTGGATTTTCATGTAGAAGATGATGGTTAGGTCAGTTTTGGACCAAAACGAATGATTTTGGACCAAGGTCCAAAAAACCCTTGTTCTTGGACCATTAATTTGTAAACAACCTAACTAAATTTTGAAAAAATTAAAGTTGGACCTCAAATGCTTTTTAGAATCTTGAAACCCATGTTTAGGAACGCATTTCCCAAATTTTTGATTTTTGACTTACTTTTTAAAATATTGCCAAAAATAGGTCCAAAATTGGCCCAAAATAATTTTTTGTCATTTTTGGCCTATTTTATGCCTATTTTTGGCAATTATTCAAAAAATAAGGTAAAAATCAAAAATTTGAGAAATGCGTTCCTAGACATGTGTATCTAGATTCTAAAAAGCATAAGAGGTCCAACTTTTATTTTTTCAAAATTTAGTTAGGTTGGTTACAAATTAATGGTCCAAGAACATCAGTTTTTTGGACCTTCGTCCAAAATCATACATTTTGGTCCAAAACTGACCTAACCATCATCTTCTACATGTAAATCCACATCTGGAAATGTATACTTTTATATGGATTTACTTATCGGTTGCTGAGTTACAAAGCGTAAAATATTTCAGAAAATGAGGGGTTAACTGTGCCCTTAAGGGGTGTAAACATTAAACCTTACTCAATGTTACTTTTTTGCAAATTTATTTTGTACCATAGCTTTTGAACAAAGTGCTTAAAGTTAATAAAAGCATTTCCAGAAAGGAAGTTTCACAAGGAACATGATGGTGATGTTGATTTTTGACCAAAAATCACATTTTTTGAGAAAATCACGAAAAACACATTTTTTTTGCCATTTGGGCTTCCAACCAAGCTAAGAATAACATTTTTTTTGAAAAAAATTGCCTAGGAATGGGAATTTTAATTTTAAACATCCACTCGGATGTTGCGTCATTTTCACTTTTTAGGATTTTGGCCTATTTTCTGATTTTCAAGCCAAATAAGGTCAAAAATTCACTTTTTTCCATTTTTGGTCATTTTTTGACCTTAAAAAATCCTATGGAAAATGCAATGTCAGGCAAGTAGAAGGCAGTGGCGTAGCAAGGATATCGGGGGCCCATGGAAAAAAAATCAGTGGGGGGCCCCCTGATATTTATTACCAAAATAAGTTTTTAATGTTTAAAATTTCAAACTGCAAATCCCGCCATTTGGTGCATATATTTTCGTCTAATTCGTATTTCAAGTTGCCACTTATTTCATCCATATCTGAGCAGTTTAGTTCAGAGAATTGCATTATCAATGGACACATGATATAGACGTGTCTGAGTCTGTGAGGGATGTGCCCCCTGAGGAGATTGACATTTCTCAAAGTGCAAATCACGCCATTTGGTGCATGTGTTTTTTGTCTAATTGATGCTTAAAGTTAGCACTTTTTCATATATATCTGAGCAGTTTAGTTCAGTGAATTTCATTTAGCAATCGACAAATGATACGGAGAGGGTGTCTGAGGGTTCAGGAGATTTTGAAATTTCAAAGTGTAAATCACGCCATTAATATTTGGTGCATATATTTTCCCAATCAGTGCAAAGTACTTTAATATGAGCCTATTAAACGACAAACAATATGTAGGTGGTGTCTGAGGGGGATATGCCCCTTCTGGAGATATTTTGAAATATCAAAGTGCAAATCACGCCATTTGTGCATATATTTTTGTCTAATTCATGTTTCAAGATGGCACTTTTTCTATCCCAATCTGGGGCAAAGTACTCGTGAGCCTTATCAAACGAAAAACAATATGTAGGTGGTGTCTGAGGGGGTTGTGCCCTAGACTGACTCCGCAGTCGCCAAATAGCTGAGGGCGCCATACTTCCGGTTCCGGTCTGGCTATTTGGCGACTGACAAAATAACATGCATTTTTTTTGGAGCACAATGTTACTCATTTTGGTAACGTAGCCTCTTAAACATGTTCGCATTTTTCACTCTTTGGCGTAACGTAAACGAGTTATTAATAACCCTAACGCGCCTTGGAAAGAAACTGAACTTGGATATTCATAAAATCTTTGAGAAAAGTTTGTTTTCCTCATTTGCATATAATTATTATTGTATATTATTCATGGTTAATTTCATGGTTGAGCGAGCGTTTTTATACCAGTCTCCAAATTTGGAAGTTACTCATTAATATTCATATATGTTTTATTTATTTTTGCAATCGTCATTCTAACTATTATATATTAATGAGCTAAAGTGCTCCATTTTTAAGACCATTATTTTTACAGTCGTCACTGGCCAGCACAACGCAGTGATCAGTGCGCCCGGCCGGTCGACGACGCAGGTTATAGTCTAGGTTGTGCCCCCTCAGGAGATAGAAAATTTTGAAACTTCAAAGCGCAAATCAAGCTATTTGTTCAATGGATTTTTTTTTAAATGATGCTTCACGCTGGCACTTTTTTTCTGTATATATTGATAATTATCTGGGCGGTACCTTATAAACAATATACCGTATCTAGGGGTGTCTGAGGGGATGCCCACCCTTAGGGGATAGAAAATTTGAAATTTCAAAGTGCAAATCATGTAATTTGGGGTCCCACACATATAACTAGTCATCGTTCATGAGTTCTACAATAATCACTTTTCCCTGGGGCCCGACATCACTCCAATAATACAGGCGGACCTCATGATGGACCCTAAGGGGCCTTTATCAATGCTATTTGAATTAGGTCGTCTTTTCCATAACTATATAGATGGGACCCCGCATATATAACCAGTCATTGTTCATGATTTCCATAAAAACTCACTTTTCCCTTGTACCCCGACAGCCATCCTATAATACAGGTGGGCCTCATGATGGACCCTATAAAGGGGCCTTTATCAATTCTAGGCGCTGAATTGGGTCGGCTTTTCCATAACTATATAGACGGGGCCCCCACACATATAACTAGTCATCGCTCATGATCTCTACAATAACTCATTTTTTCCCTGGGGGCCCCGACAAAAGGGTAAGCTCATATTTGATACTTTATGGGATCAATTTGATCCTTTCTTTTTAAGAGTGTAGTCATCGTTCATGATTTCTACAATAACTCACTTTTCCATGGGGCCCCGATAACCTTTTTCTTTTTCTTCTTCCTTTTCTCATTCTTTTTATTCTTCTTTTTCTTCTTCTTCTCCTCCTTCTTTTTCTCTTTTTTTTTCTCTTTATGTATGGGGCCCCCTTATCCCTGGGGGCCCATGGACTTTGTCTACCCATGCCACCCTATTGCTACGCCACTGACTTAGGGCTGCGTCTCCAGTGTCAATTTGTACCCATTTATTGCCTTTTATCAAAGCAGGAGTAGCCAGACGGGTGCAGGGGTTTATTGACTGGCAAACGCAATCCAACGAGATATGGGAAGGGAATACCCCTTGAGTCCATGCAGACAACTTATCACACGATCAAAGCACGAGAATACTTCAGATTATCAAAATCATTATGTAAATTTAACTTTTTTCTGATATCATATTTTTATTTACTTACACGGATATGAACCCTGAATGGTTATTGGTGTTGATGAGCGGGAAACAGGCAAAGACCTTTGATTCCAAGGGAAGCTCATGAGTTATTCATTGATCGCGAATTCTGATGAAATCGTTTTAATTTGCATGGCAGGACCAGTGGTCCAGACTTTTTGGTCAAGGGACAAAGACATTTCGTCCCGATTTTTTTCCAATACCCCACCCCCACCCCCACCCCGGCGTTTGCACATTTCTTCCCTATTTCTCCCGGCAACAAATCCATTTTCGTACAACCAAAATAAATTGAATTTAGATTTTAAAAACTGACAAGCAAAAAAGGTTTTCAGCGACTTTTGACACGATTTTCTGCTTTTTCCCATGTTTCCTGTCTAACAGTCTTCCAGCTGCTCTCTCATTTTTCTTGTCCTTCTCGATTTTTCCCGCTTGCTGTCCCTATTTCCC
>JXSR01S010725.1:0-10265 GCA_000969725.1 Ophiothrix spiculata
TATGTATTATTGTATTGATTTGTAGTGTATTTATTTGATGCTTATTTTTGTACTGTTTATGGTTGTAAGTCCTAATAAAAACTAAACTAAACTAAGCCTTAAAATTTGGTGAGACGATTCTATGAGTCTCGTAGTATCCATATATGAGGATCAATTTCTCTCATTGAATTTTGTAGTAATGTAAATTTGTTTAAGCTAATTTTGATTCTTGCAAACTGAAACAAAATTATTCACTTGAGAGATGATTGTTAAATTGTTACAGGTAAGTTTGGATCTTTGCTGCTGTGATCTGTCATTTTCAGAAATGTTCCTCCTTGTTACAACTTGTTTGCCCCATGCTTACATTTGTATCTTATGTTTGTATATATTCAGAGCTATGTTCACAATTGTAAAGAGTGGCATGTCTTTAAATTCCAATAATATAGATCAAGCCCCAAGGAAATTTAAAGAAAAAATAATGTAGTTGTTGCCAGCATGTTGTACTGCTTTGGGCTGTATCTGGGTCTGGATTTTTAGGAAACTTGCTCGTTACCTAGTTGGACCACATTAACCTTGGCTTGATAATACACAAATTCCAATGCTGCCTTTTTGCAACTGCGAGGTAAATTTGTATATATATATGGCTTACTCCATGAACTTGGGACAATTTGAAAATATGGCTACTTGTGTGATTTAAATCCTGTTTTATATTTTTAGTGGTATACTTTTTTCCATTGTTTTTATTTATGCAGACAGGCATCATAGTAAACTTACTTTTAAAACTTACTTGACCATTTTATCTGCCATTTTAATTTTTTTACGGCCCATTTAGTGCTCGGTGTCCAGCACTTTTAAGGTGAAAAAATGTGACATAGATATACCACCTTTGCAAAATACAAATATTTTCCAATGAAACAGAAAACAATAGTTATTTTACATATTATTCTGTGTATTAACATCGATATTCACTAAGAAGAACCTTTAAATGTAAAAGAAACCGGTCATTAGAAAATTTCGAGAAGTCAAAAATCAACTTCCCTATGCTACACGCGGTGTCCAGAGAAAATCACTATGTAGCATAGGTAAAATCAGTTCACCAACAATACATGTATCACTTTAATTTATTCATTTCATGTTTTTATTGAAGCAATCTGGCATACAATGTATTTGAAGTTTGACCAACTTTAATGCTAATATCTCAAGTGGTTTCCAAATTTTGCGAGAAAATATCTTTGATTTTATGCACGGTGTCCAGAGTAGCATCGGTAGATTTCAAACCAGTACACTTGCATTTTAGCAAAGCTGGTACACATGCTGACATTAATATACCTCTTTTCAAAAGACTTCAGGGATTTGTTCTCAAGGAAACTTGAATTCAGAAGTTGCTCCTTTGTTAAAGATTAAAAATATGGCTAAAGAAGCGCGGTGTCCATGGTGTAGCATCGGTATAAAAATGTAGCATCGGGAGGGTAATTATGGATTTCTAGTAAAATTCAACAGACTGTATATAATCCTTTTTAAATATTTTTATCCAGATGGTAAAAAATTCTTCATATAAAATAATAGAGAAACCTAGCATAATCTAGAATATAATTTTTTGATCAATTGACACTTTAGTGTGACATGGTATACGGTGTCCATGTAGCATCGATACAGATAAATTTGTATTCGGTAAGTTTTAGGCATCTGTGTTCAATTCTTTTCCCAGTTTTGTTGGTTCAAGATCTTATGTGTGGCTTGGTTAACAAGAGTGGCATTTAATTAAACAGATAATACAGATTATGCAAGAAAATGCAAATTTTTACCAATGCTACAGGATACAGTGTCCATGTACAATGTAGCATCGGTAAAATTTGTGTTGAATTTCTGCAATTAGGAACTGATTATAAACTTTTAATTATGAAATAAACAGCCTGCAATGTTCTCAGAACAAAAAGCTGCTTATACAGGTGTATAACCTTTAAGGTAACATTCCTTGCAAAGTTTAGATATTAAAATCCATTGATATTTATTTTCACAAGATTTATCACATACCATTCATCTTGTGATGCCTCATTTGACATTTTTCGTAGTTTCAAATGATACCGTTGGTACTTACATGTGAAAGTACCATAGTTGGACATTATTAAAATGTAAATTGATGAGAAATACCATAACCTTCTTTTAAGATATAGGGAGAACAAATCTGAAATGGTGTCCATGTAGCATCGTGATTTTTAGCACAATTGCTGAACAAAGATTCAGTGCAAATACGTTTATCAACTTCCATGAGCAAAAAGTGAACTTTTTTTGCTTAAGTACAGTACTTGTGCTAATTAAAAATGATATTAGATTTACAATTAAGTGGTTTTGAAATTTAGACCTTATGTCACACTTTGTGTTCCAACTTCATGGAGTAAGCCATATGTGAATATTTCATTCCGACGATTCATGAAATATGAATATAAATTATACATGTACAAAATCAGGGATGCAAGTTCCTCAAGTCAAAATTTCCTGAAATGCTTTAAAATCTCCTACAAAAGAACACTTTTCCTATTCTTTTACACAGGACAAAATTTCCTGAAAACAATATATTTTCAGTAAAATTTCCTGAAAACTTGCATCCCTGCAAAATAATGATGGGCGTTCCCATAAACAAAGTAGTCAAGTCCTTTGTTTTTAAATTCCTTGAAAGATATTCCAAAACAAAAATGGGCAAATGATCTAAAAATAATTGGAAAAAATTCTTACGGTATGATAAATTTTCTCCTGCCAACAGGAAGTGTATCAGGCCCAAATAAGCTGTTGAGTTGCAGCAACGTCGACCAACCCTAGTCATTTTTTAAAAATTAATAAACTCTTAAGCACTAAAACAAAGACAGAACAATAAACAATAAAAAAAATCTTATGAATCAGAAAATGTTTGCCTAAAAAGGTATGTTTTCAACTCGCTTTTGAAATGCAACAAGTTGGAGGAGTTAAGTTGCGGAGACTGCTTCCAAGTTCCAAACAGTCGGAGCAGCAAATGTGAAAGAGCATAAACCGGCTGCCTTCAAATTAACACGTGGAACAACGAGTAATTTTTTGGAAGATGAGTGCAGTGAGCGTGGTGGATGGTATGTACGACAAGTACGATGGCAGAGTGGATTCAAAGTAATGAAATGCAAGAACAGTGAGCTTAAATAGCTATTAGGGTTGGGAAAGCACCCAATTTTGCTCAGATTGGGTGTTTTTTGAGAATATTTTGTAAATAGTGGAAAAATAAAGCACCAAAATTTTGGCACTTTGGGTGCTTTAATAAATTTGTTATAAATATTTTCCGATGACCGACTCAATTTTTCAGAAATTACACTTGAGGGCAATCAACACAATTATTTTTTTAGCCTTTCAAATCACTGAATATCATTTTGATAATTTCTACTTTTTATTTGGTTGCAGAGGCTCTCAACCAGACACAAAGGGCACAGCATATGTGATATATGAAGACATCTTTGATGCCAAGAATGCTTGCGATCATTTATCAGGTTTCAACGTCTGCGGCAGATACCTCGTAGTGTTGTACTATCAGTCAAACAGAGTAAGTGGCTTCATTCAGTATTCTGATGGGGTACCAAGTCGGATTGAAGAGTAAAACTATCGGGTATTGTTTCAATTTGTGCAAACAACAAAAACATGAACAATAGCAATGGGCTATTCCAGATGTATCCCCTCCCCCATGGAAGGCATGTTTAAATAGGACACTTCCAGTTGGAATTCAATTCAGGATTCCAATTCCAGCTGTTATTTTGGCCTTCAATTCCAGTTGGAGGGTTTGGAAGGCACAGCAATTTTTTGAAATTCCAGTAGCATAAGGCATTTGCATTTGCATAATCAGTTGGAATAGCTAAAAAATTGTGTTATTCTAGCATCAAATTCTATTTTGCACCCCAAATCCAGAAGACCCCCATAGATTTTTTGTGATGGCACATGAATTCCAGCTGTCATTTTTACTTCCAATTCCAGAAGTGCCTTCCATATGGTTGCGGAATACATCTGGAACAGGCCAATCAATTCATTAGGACATATTGGTCCAAAATTTTCAATGAAATCCTTCTCTGCTGTTGTCTTGATTTTTGACGAATATATATAATTTCCTGCTTCTCAACGGTGATGGTGTACTTCGTGGTTTTGCCAGCAGAAAATCACAAGAACTTCTTTGAAAAGTCATGGCCGGCCAACCCTATTGTAATATGAGAGTGAGAAAAATCAAGCTTTTTTCATAGTTCTCTTTTCCGGGACTAGTTTATAATGTGTGTTAAAAAATGATAAAATAAAAGACCATGCATGTTGGCAAATCGTTACCAACTCCACCTGCCTGCAAATAAGGATATAATCTAGACATCTGTCACTTTGCTGGGAAGATACATTAATAATCTATTCCAAGGCTTTCAACACTAAGGAAGATGATATAGCCTACCGGTACTTAATTATTCGGCTGTCACATTTGATGACAAAGATTACTTAACATGAATTGTAATCATATTTGCGAGAGATTGAAAAAAGTCTCATTAATCCTGTAACAATCATGAGCTATTTTATAAATTTACAAGTGCAGTCAGTAACTAAACTTTATGAAGAAACATTTCATCATGTGAGCTGGACAAAGTCTCAACTTCCAATTTGGACAAAAGTGAATTGCCTTTTGCGATGGGAGTGTACTTCAGAATACACAATTTTGATTTTTGAATTTATCAAAATTATGAAAGATAGATCCTTAAGCAAATCAAAAGAAACAAAACTTGCAATAATTAAATAAATACAACTTTGTCATAATGATATGACCAGGGTTGTCACCAGGGTATTTTTTAGTGCCGGGCGGAACAGAGTGAATCCTGGCAAAGCACCAGGTAAGTGGTGTCAGGGGAGTCAACATTCCCTCAGATTTAAGAGATTTTTGAACAAATGACATTTAAATGATGCAATTCAGTGCACTTAAATGCATTTCTTAATGCATAAAATGCGTTAAATGGCTTTTTCCACCGATGGCATGAATTGCTGCTGGGTGGAGAAGAGCTCTCAAAATGACCCGAGTGCTGGGTGGAGATTGTTAAGTGCCAGGTAGCTCTGTCCAACACCGCCTAGTGTGGTAACAACCCTGGACATGACAGATTTGAGTTAATTTGTAAGAGTCACAAGTACAGTTACAGTGGAACCTCATTAACACAAAATCACTGGGTTTCACTAAAGATTTTAGTTTGTGTTATCAGGATTTTGTGTTATCCAACTGAATTCACATAGAAAGTCAATATTTGGGACCAAGCAACCATTTTGTGTTATCAGGGTTTTCGTGTTAACTGATTTTGTGTTAATGAGGTCTCACTGTATATAATATTGCCTTTTGCTCCATTATATGTTCATTGCATGGCAAGACCTCAATGTCTTATCTGTAATCATAATGAATTATACAAAGTAGTCAAGTGATCAAGAAAGAGAAAAAATGTTCATTTTTAAAGATGGACCAAAACTGTTATCAAGTTTGTGACTGATTGAAGTAAACTGGAACTGTTGTCATTTTCAAATATAGCAGCAAAGTACTGCCTTTTTGTAGGATACCCTGGTCACATAACCTTGCGTTGAGGTTACGATGTGTTTGCTGCGTGATACTGGGTAGAAATTCAGCGGACACCAACCATACATCGACCGGTTTCCGTATGGAGACCGGGCTGTGTCCATGAGCTAGAGACATGCCGAAAGCGTGCCGCAAGAATTTAACTCGTACAAATGTATTTAAAACAATGTTGTCTTCCTTTATGGTCCAATAACAACCGGCAGCCGACTGGTGACTGACCGAGCAATACAAGCATTCCCCGATGTCAAACCAATGTTTAGGCGTTGTTCTTTCCGATTTCCAGACACTGGTCGGTGACCGGTAGTTATGTGATCATAGCATCAGTCTGCAACCTTCTATTAAAATTGTTTGTGACTAAATAGCCTTAAGTGTTCTTCATTATCAGTGACAATGGATACGTGTAAGTTGCTAATTTCTTTTGAAGATGAACAAGAAAATACACATTGCGTATACGTGTGTTTTTTTCCACTATGTAAATGTTAAAGGTGCATAGTCTGATTTTTAAAAATTTTGATTTTGGTTTAATATGAAAGATCACTACTCAAGAGGTCTAAATTTCAAATCTCGGTTTTTTTATAAGTCATATTCTTTTATATTTTCCCATACTTTGCTGTATAAATTAATTATGGTTACCATAATTAGACACATTTTTACCCATATCTCCAAACCTAAACATGCTCCAGCCATGAAATTTCATGTGGCATATGAGAAAAATATGAGCAATATTTTGGGTTCAAAATCAGGAAAAGTTTTAAAAAAATGTTGAATCAATCAGACCATGCTCCTTTATATGATGATCAGACATTGAATTGCTTGCTGCTCAAGGCCAGGTAAGTTGGTGATAGAGAAGAAATCAAAAGTCACTGATTTTGTGTAAAATCCACCAATTCTTTCATTCTAACGCATGATCTGTTTTATCTTTTTATATTACAGGCATTCAAGAAAGTGGATCAAACCAAAAAGCAAGCAGAATTAGACAAAATGAAAGCCAAATATGGACTCAGTACGCCGGAAATAAACAAATGATCACTCTGCGACTGGTAGGGCATTTTGTGAAATAGACACATTTGAAAATTATCTGCAAACTGCAGGATTATACTTTGTGACTGATTGGTGTTTAACCAGCTCAAGACACATAGGCCCAGACTGAAACTGTGTGGCTCAAGTGAGAGCAAAATATGGACTTAGTGCACCATAAATAAATGATGACACCACAGGGCACGGCTGGTAGGTCACATTTGAAATTTACAACCAAGCCGCAACATATTGTGACAGAATTATGAACCATCGATAGACACATAAGCCTGGATTCGGTACATCAGAAAATATGGCAGATATTTTTTGCACTCCAAGATGGAAGAGCTTTTGTGAACCATGTATATTATTTTCAGTATTTTCTGTATGGAGCACTGGGCAAGGCTACAGATTTTGGGTATTTTTTCTCCCAGGTATCCCAATATTCTTTTGGGTAGATACTTGGGTATAAACATTTGCAGAACTTCCAGAAATAACTTGGAAAAATGTTAAGTCAACAAGCTTCAACACTCAAGTGTTTCAAGTGTTGTCCAGATAGCGGCTGCAGCTTTTTTCAAAGTCTCTCATCTCATCAATTTTATTCTATGTTTTTTATTTTACATAAAACGTAATTTTTAATTTTTGTGGATGATAAATGCTGAAAATGCAATGTAAATCAACTCTGATTGTGATTTGAGTGCGATGTTTTGAATATAAAGTTGTTGAATTCTGTTACCCAGATCCTATTCCATGGACAGGACTTGAAATCTTGGGACCCATCATCAGCCTTAGTACTGGGTTGATATACTTTTAGAATTCATACTTTAAAGCATGCAAGACCTGGATAGTATAGTTTGTGGATTTCATTTATGATCACGCACTCGCAATAGTCTGACATGAGTGCTCATGCCTTGAGCACGCGTTCAAAAATTAAATCCACAAACAATAGCTTTATTTTGTACATTTTCTGTTTTGGAATCCTACATATTTTGGATTTTTTTTTTACACCAACATTGAATATTTAAGGATTATGCATTCCAACATCAACACAATGCACAAGGCGTGTAGGGGCCGAGTGAATTAGATATCAATTCATAAAATCCGGATGTCGGCTAGCCAATCAGAACGCAAGATTATAAAGTGACACGGAGTGCAGTGAAACTTCACAATGCTCTGCGCTTGTTGTGATCTGGTTTGCGTGGCTGGCGTTTAGCCCGTATGAATGTTTCATTGTTTTTGTCGGGTAATGATTTATTTAGTTTAGAGAAGTTTTGGACCTCGATGGTCATATAAAGGCCTAATTTCTTTTCACAAAAGATACAATATTATTATTCTGTTGTGTATGAATTATATTACTAAATTTGCATTCCATTATGCTCTTTAAATGAGACAAAATCAATGCACCTGCAGTTAATTTTGATTGCTGTCCAATGCACTCGGCCCCTACGGGTCTCATGAATTGGACGCATCAAAATTACTGAGCGTGCATTGATTTTGTCTCATTTCACTTGATATATACATGAAATGCGCATTTATCAACCTATAATCAAAATCAGTGCAAGTGCACTAATTTTGTCTTATTTTTATGAGGAAAGCAGAATGCAAATTAAAAGCCTAAATCATATATGACAGAAAAATAATATTTCATCTTTTGTGAAGAAATTAGGGTTTTATATAAAATGCTCATTAAAAGTACATGTAAGCTCAACTAAATCGTCATCCAACTAAAATGGTGTAAAATTCACACGCACTAAACGCCCATCACACAAACGCAAAACCCTGGGGTCGATTTCACTAACGTTTACGATGCATCGTAGCTACGAAGGGTTTAGCTCGTAACTACAACTAGAAATAGCAAAGACATAAAAACCCTTCGCAAGTGTTCACCGCATCATAAGGTATATGAATTATGCATTAGAAAAATCGAACCCTTTGTTAACAATGCATGGGGTCAAGAGGTGTTCGTAGCTAACGATGGGTTTTGGTCTTACGATGGTTTAACAATGCATTTTAATGTTAGTGAAATCCTCCCATTGGAGATATGTTGGAACCAGGGGGATTTTGGTTTGCAAAATCCTATTTTTGGCAATATTTTCAACCCAAAGTTTGCAAAAATGTAGTTTTTGCATCAAAATACATGATTTCATAACCAATAGATTCCTCCTGGTAAACAAAATCTAGAATATGACCCATCACATCGAAAGCCAAGGTACAGTGTTTCAGTCAAGATAGTTAAAGGTGCGTTTACACTGTGATGACTTGGGGGTAACGACAAGCAACGTACACCTGCGTATTGCAGTTTTGAATTTTACGCCTGTCATCGTTAGTTTAAGTCGGTTAACGCTGACACACGCTGCTAGCTACGCACGCTATCGTTACTATCAGTTGCTTTCAGTTACAACTTTTTAGTTGCAAATACGTTACCCTACTTCGAAATAAGTCGTCACAGTGTAAACGCACCATAAGCAAAGTTGAAGCTTCAAAATTGAACATTCAAGTTCCAAAAAGCAATGTCTCATTTTAAAACATATTTTATTCTCTTTCATGCAATAGGGGAATCTACATCTTTACAGGTATAGTACGGGTCCTTGAAAGTCCTTGAATTTTATTTTGCAATTTCCAGGCCTTGAAAAACTGACTTTATCAAAAAGAGTCCTGGAGGTTTTGAATGTCAGAAATGTTAAAAATTAATATGTCAAAATAATTTACCTGCAATTATTTTTATCCAAAAATGAGCGAAAATAAATTTATTTTATTTGTTGTCACTTATTCTGCCGGCCGCCACTGATAAGGGGAAAAGTCCTTGAATTCTTCTTTGAAAAGTCCTTGAATTTTGTAAGTGAAAAAGTGTACTAACCCTGTTTTATCAAAGATTGCCGGCTATATTGCTCAATGTATTGGGTCGCATAAGAAAATTCCTTTAAAAAGATTTTTGTTTTGTTCACCATTATCATTGTATCATTTTATGATGTACTCCATTGGATCTTTTTTCATTACCTTTGAAACCTGATACAACAAAATTTGGATTCATGAACTCTGTCCCTAGTAACTTCAGTGCACATTGAACTGAGCTTTTACTGTCTGTATTCTGTGCTTTGCAATTACAAGTGACCGTGTAACATATTTATAATAAAATTTTGAAACTTCCTTGAATTTGGTTGTGCAGTTGATTTTGCTTAGCCTGGTAAGATCAGAAAATGATCATAGAATCATTTCTAATTAATGGTATCCATACAAGATATGCATAGTTTCCCTGAACTTGTTTTCTCATGACAAAATTACATCAAATGTAGGCCTACACATTTCTTTCACCCTAGACTAATACATGTAAAATTAATTTTGGTCCTGATTTTAACAATTGGGCAGTTACAGGAAAAGTATGCTTTTGTAAGCCAAGAGGGTGTCAAAATGTACCAAAAAACAAACCCAGTAAATAAGGTGATAGGATATTATGGTAATGTATTAAAAAGGGTATTGATTTGCCCTCCCCCCTCCACAAAATGTAGGCTTTTTTGGAGGGGCGATGGTCAACCCAAATCCGTTTTTGGGGTGAATAGATAGGTTGCGGCAAGTACTAATTTTTCTTTTTTAAATTCATTGGTTTAGCATTTTTATTTATGTTTTATTTGGTGATTCTAAGGTGGCATACAAGTAAAATGTTGGCAATCAGATGGTGCTAATT